>SJYC01066075.1:0-60679 GCA_006408675.1 Madoqua kirkii | reverse complement strand
GCGGCGGCCCGGCGGGCGGGCCGGGGCCCCGGGGCCGGGGGTCTGGGCGCGGGCCGGCCGCGGGGGGCCCGAGGGCGCGGGCCGCGGAAGGGGGCGCGGGAACCCCGCGAGCCGCCTCAGCCAGGCGCCGGGCGCGCGCCCCGCTCCCGCTACTCGGCACGGGCGCGCGCCAGGCGGCGGCTCAACCGAAAGCCCGGAGCCCGGAGCCGACCCCTGAGCGCGCGCGCACGGTGACGTCACGGCCGCGCGCCCAATCGCCGCCGGCGAGGCCGCCCCGCGCGAGCGCGGCCCCGGCGGCCCTCGAGCCGGGACGTGGGAGGTGGCGGCCTCCCGGCCGCCCCGCGCGCCCTGCGCAGGGGGTCCGCCCGTGCTGGCCGCGGGTCCCGCGCCCCAGCGGTCATTCGCGCCCGTTGTCCGGGGTCCCAGACCAGCAGGAGCTCTGGCGGCGGGGAGGGGGTGGGGGGTAGGTACCTCGTCTGGTCGTGCCGCCGGGATCCGGGAGGGCGGAGGTCAGGCTCCAGCCGGCCCTGCCGGCGAATCCCAGCCGGAACTCGCAGGGGAGCTTTGTGGAGGGGGCTCCGGGTGCAGAGGTCCTCGCCGTGCCTGCGCTCCTGGATCCCACATTACAAACTGGGCATAGATGGTCACAAACGACAGGGCGGCCGGCGCGGTGAAGAGGAGGCGGGTGGCTCCTTCTGCAGAATATCTGCAGGGCGCGGATTCAGCCCGCTTCCCCCACCGCCCAGGCTCCTGTCTGGCTGGATCTGGGGGTAGTGGGGAAATAGGTGGTCAGAAACGGGTCTCTTCTCAGGCCCCAAAACTGATGGGGGCTTGGCCCATTCTAGTGAGGCTAGGGTGGGGAAGAAGGGCAGAGAGGGCCCAGGAGTGTCAGCCCATGGTCAGGGGCCAGCTTTAGGAAGATCACTGTAGCTTGCCATGAAGACAGTGGGCTGCTACATAGAGTGGACAGAGTGTGCCAACCGGGGCCCTGTTCAAGGATGGTCTTCCCATCTAGCCTCAGCTCGAGAAAGCCATTTCATCACTGGGCTCCCTCGTCCCAGGGGCAGCCACACGCGGTGTCCAGCTGAAAGGGATTACAGGATTGTTTATCCTTCCATCCGAGAGCGGTGTGGTGAGGTCCTCCTGTGTGCTGCCCCCTTGCAGTGTGCTGGGGAGCCTGAGCCACCAGAAGAGAGACCCCTCCCCCATCTGGCGCTGCCAGCACTCACCTGTGGCCACCAGGAGCCCCTGGAAGGTGTCTGGCTAGGTGCTGGCCCATTCACATTTGCACTTTGCCGTATCTCTAAGCTGTAGGTAGAAGACTAGTTGCCTCTCTGGCTCTGGAATCCTTCCGGGGCCCAAGCCTGAAAACTGCTTGCCTCCTCAGTAGCTTTAAATCACGGCAGTACAAGACAGATACCACCACATCTCTTTTGATTTCACAGATTTGAAATTAGGGCTCCTCTTAAAAAAAAAAAAATTGCATTTAGAATAGTTCGATCAACATGTAAATTTATTCAAAACATGAAAGCGTGTGTTTGGATTTTCTTGAAAGTTATTTGGGGCTGGCTGGTCTTTTCCCGCCCAGCGCAGGCCTCCCTGGGCTAGCCCTGCTGCCTTGCGGGGGTCCCGAGCCCTTTTCATCGAATCTGGCCAGCTGGACAGCCCCGGCCCTGCACACTCTGGGGCCTCTGCCATGGAGAGTGTATTTCCCATGATTGGGTCTCCATCCGTGCAGGGGAGAAAGAGGCCCTCACAGGACTGGACAGGTAGGCTCCTGGTTAGGGATGCCCAGGGCAGTGGGCCCAGAGGGCTGTGGGGCAGTCAACGATGTCAGCAGCTGGGGCTGAAGCTTGCTTCGGCCTCTTGGAGACTCAGTCACTTCTCCAGATGAAAGCGCCACACTTGGCGAGGAGAAATTACAGAAGACCAAGGGCCTGCGAGTCTGCTCCCAACGTGACGTAGTGACCACACAGGAGAGGACTTCGGAGGGCAAAGCCACCCTTGCTCTGACCTTTTGGGGCTCAGTGGTCCTCCATCTCAGCCCCCACCTGCTGCCCCCCACCCAGCCTCTCAGACCAAGGCCACGCTGGCAAGGCATTTGAGACCAGGGCACCCCAGGCCTGCCTGCTAGCTCTGGGATCAGCCCAGCAGACAGAACACGGGGCCAGGCGGAGCTGGGCGTCCCATGGCCACGAGGTCTGCAGCTGTCTGTCACCACCCACCAGGGCATACAGCCCTCGGAGGCCCACCCCGCTCCATGATTTCCATGTGACCCGGGCTGGAGCCCACTCTGCCTCCCTGCTGCCCCTTGACCCAGGCCCAGGCCTCCCTGTCAGAGCTGCTACCAGAGGCCAAGCCCAGGCCCCTTACTTAAAGGAGTCCTTGAGCCCCCATTTGGCTGTCCCATCCCCCACCAGAGCCAGGGTCCCCCAGAGGCCAGGCTCATTGCTGTTTCCATGGGGATGTGTGCACTCTGACCCCAGCCTTTCTCCATCCCTGGCCAAAGAAAGGGGGCTTCCAAGTGGAAACCAGTGGTCTCAAGCTGCCCCTCCTCCCGTGCCCCAGGTGGCCCCTGCCTCCAAGGAGGGAAGGGGAGAGACCCTCCTTTCTCAGCCCAAGGCAGGCCAGAATCCAGGCCTAACGGGAGCCTCCCACTCCAGGCCTTCTCTGCGGCCCCTTCCCAGCTCGGACCTGTGTTCCCTAGGCTGACAGCCTGCCCTTCCAAAGGCCCAGCTCGCCTCAGCTCCTGCCAGGCCCAAGCACCACTTCAGCTCCCTGGGCCAGCCCACAGAGCCAGCAGGCCGTAAGGCCCCTGGGTCACGTGGGCCAACCCTCTATTGAGCAGGGCCGCCAGCAGGCCAGGAGATGGACATGGAGACTGAAGCCCTGCTGAGAAGCCCCCCGCCCAAGTCCTGGCTGGGAAGCTCGAGCCAGAGGCCTCTGCAGCTTCCCTGCCCACCTCCTCTCCATCCGCCTCCAGGCTGACCTCTGGGAGGCCCTGAGAAGCCTGCAGTGTCTGTCCTCAGTCTCCGGGAGTAAACCACAACCCAGGACAGTGGGCCGGTCCTGAGGGCAACCTCAGAACCATCTTCCCCACCTCCCCACCCCCACCATCAAACTCTAGATGGATCAAGATCTTAAAGAGTAAAAGGAAATGTTCAAATCTTTGGGTAGGGGATATAACCTTTGGTCAGGAAAAGATTTTGCCCAAAGCGCAGGGGAAAATCTGTTAGCTGCCAAAGGGATGATGTTACTGTTCTAAAACGGAGAACCTCTGTTGCATCAAGAACATCCAGAACAAGCTTGAA
The DNA here is from genome assembly GCA_006408675.1 of Madoqua kirkii. Lineage (NCBI taxonomy): Eukaryota > Metazoa > Chordata > Mammalia > Artiodactyla > Bovidae > Madoqua > Madoqua kirkii. Next base: position 57,368 of record SJYC01066075.1, on the reverse strand, counting down.
GAAGAAGCCAGTGGCCACCTGCTTTATGGCAAAATCGCCCTGCAGTTCAGGGGGATAGATTAGTTATTTGCTTCTGTAACGAATTCTTTAAAACCTGTCTCTTATACACATCTAATTCAGCTACTTACTAGGAATTAGGAGGCAGCTTTCAACCCACAGATTTCTCTTCCTTTAGTTCATTCTCTGCACCCAGCCAGGGGAACTTTCCTAAACCACAATATGTGACCCACCTGCATAAAATCCTGCTATGGCTCCCCAGCGCCCTTAACACAAAGCCTACTCCTCAGTGAGACTTAAATCCTACCTTCAGGAATGGGGAGGACATCGAGCTGTGCCTCTCCAGCCCACTCCTTTCCCCAGAGCTGCTTATTGTTCAGTTGCTCAGAAGTGTCCAACTCCGCAACCCCATGGGCTGCAGCACACCAGGCTTCCCTGTCCTTCACTGTTTCCCAGAGTTTGCACAAACTCATGTCCATTGAGTCCGTGACGAATTCAACCATCTCATTTTCTGTCGTCCCCTTCTGCCTTGAATTTTTCCCAGCATCAAGGTCTTTTCCAATGGGTCAGCTCTTAACATCAGGTGGCCGAAGTACTGGAGCTTCAGCTTCAGCATTAGTCCTTCCAGTGAATATTCAGTGTTGATTTTCTTTAGGATAGACTGGTTGGATCTTGCAGTCCAAGGGACTCTCAAGAGTCTTCTCCAACACTACAGTTTAAAAGCATCAATTCTTCAACGCTCAGCTTTCTTTATGGTCCAACTCTCATATCCATACAAGACTAATGGAAAAACCATAGTTTTTACTAGATGGACGTTTGTCAGCAAAGTAATGTCACTGCTTTTTAATATGCTCTCTAGGTTTGTCATAGCTTTTCTTCCAAGGAACAACTGTTTTTTTAATTTCATGGCTGCAGTCACTGTCTACGGTGATTTTGGAGCCCGAGAAAATAAACTCTGTCACTGTTTCCATAGTTTCCCCCAGCTATTTGCCATAAAGTGATGGGACCAGATGCCATGATCTTAGTTTTTTGGAGAGCTCCTCACCAACAAAGTTGACTCCCCACTGGATATGCCCCTTGGACAGCCACATGGACCCACCCCTGGACTGGTACCAAACTGAACTTCTCCCCTTCCCATCCCCATGCCAGCTCTCAGTGGGGACACCACTCTCTCCAGAAGCCTCCCCCATCCCCGCTTTGTCTGCTTGAGTCCCCTGGGGTTTATCTCCAGGTGCCAGTGCTGCCCGAGCTGTTTGGTCTGTGTCCGCATCACTCTCCTCCCAGGCTCTGCCTTCACAGGGCCTCCTCCTTGCGTCTTCACCTCACTCTCGTTTCTCTTCCTACAAGGTCACCAGTGATTGGATTAGGGCCACCTAATGACCCCATTTTGACGACATCTGCAAAGACTCCGTTTCCAAAGCGGGTTGCATTCACAGGGTGGGAGTTTATACTTGCACATGCCTTTTGTGGGGACACAGTTCAAATCACAGGCCGTCTCTTCCTAGTTGCATAAACTTGGCAGGTTGTGAGGCGCCCGCGCGTGTGTGTCTGTGTGTGTGACAGAGAGAGAGAGAGAGAGAGACAGAGAGACAGAGAGAGAGAGAGAGACAGAGAGAGAGAAAGACGGTGACACCAATAGCGCCGTCCCCGCTTAGGAGCGGCTGCGAGCCAGGCAGGAATCGCTGCACCGGCTCAGAGCCCACCTCCCTGGAGGGTGCCAGCTGCCAGCTCGCACGTGCCGGGCTGCCCTCCTCCGGAACCGCTGGGTGGGGACACTGGGAGCCGGGCGCTGCGGCTTCAGGGACCCAGGGCTTAGAGACCTGCGGAGAGAGCAGGCCGAAAGGGTCCCGCCGCCCTGGCCCCGCCCCCCCAGTGCCGCCCCCACATTGGCCACGCACCTCCAGGCCCCGCCCACCACTCGGGGCCCGCCCACCGCCCCGACCGCCTTCCACCTCGCGGCCCGCAGGGCTGCGCGGTTCTTGCATCTGTTGAGAGTCTAGGGGAGGAAAGGGAAGGCCGGCAGAGAACCGAAAGCAATTGTGGAAAGACGGGGATCTCCACCTTGCCCTCAGCCCCGCCTGCGAACCCTGCACCCCCAACCTCCACGGGGACTGCCCGGATCCAGGACCAGCCAGGGCAGCGCCTTCACTTTCAGCCAGTCAGTTCAGCGGCTCAGTCGTCTCCGACTCTTTGCAACCCCATGGACTGCAGCACACCAGGCTTCCCCGTCCATCACCAACTCTGGGAGCTTGCTCAAACTCATGTCCATCCGGTCGGTGATGCCATCCAACTATCTCATCTTCTGTCGTCCCCTTCTCCCACCATCACTCTTTCCCAGCATCAGGGTCTTTTCTAATGAGTCAGTTCTTCACAATAGGTGGCCAAAGTATTGGAGCTTCAGCTTCAGCATCAGTCCTTCCAATGAGTATTCAGGGTTGATTTCCTCAGGACTGACTGGTTTAATCTCCTCGCAGTCCAAGGGACTCTCAAGAGTCTTTTCTAACACCACAGTCAAAAGCATCAATTCCTCGATGCTCGACTTTATGTATGGTCCAACTCTCACATCCATCCGTGACTACTGGATGGACCTTTGTTGGCAAAGTAATGTTTCTGCGTTTTAATATGCTGTCTAGGTTGGTAATAGCTTTTCTTCCAAGGAGCAAGCGTCTTTTAATTTCATGGCTGCAGTCACCATCTGCAGTGATTTTAGAGCCCCCACAATAAAGTCTGTCACTGTTTCCACTGTTTCCCCATCTATTTGCCATGAAGTGAGGGAACCGCATGCCATGATCTTTGTTTTTTGAATGTTGAATTTTAAGCCAGCTTTTTCACTCTCCTCTTTCACTTTCATCAAGAAGCTCTTCAGTTCCTCTTCACTTTTGGCCATAAAGGTGGTGTCATCTGCATATATGAGGTTATTGCTACTTCTCCCAGCAATCTTGATTCCAGCTTGTGCTTCATCCAGCCCTGCATTTCACATGATGTACTCTGCATATAGGTTAAATAAGCAGGGTGACGATATACAGCCTTGACGTATTCCTTTCCCAGTATGGAACCAGTCTGTTGTTCCATGTCCATTTCTATATGTTGCTCCCTGACCTACATACAGATTCCTCAGGAAGCATTAAGGTGGTCTGGTATTCCCATCTCTTGAAGAATTTTCCACAGTTTGTTGTGATCTACACAGTCAAAGGCTTTGGTGTAGTCAATAAAGCAATACAGAGGTAGATGTTTTTCTGGAATTCTCTTGCTTTTTCGATGATCCAGCGAATGTTAGCAATTTGATCTCTGGTTCCTCTGCCTTTTCGAAATTCAGCTTGAACATCTGGAAGTTCTCGGTTCACGGACTGCGGCCAGTACTCACCTGTTTCCCCCAGTGTCGACACCTTACATTTCCCCAGTAGCTGTGTCAAAAGTAGGAAACTGGGGCTACCCTGGTGGCTCTGTGGTAAAGAATCCACCTGCCAGTGCAGAGACACGGGGTCGATCCACGGTCTGGGAGGACTCCACATGACAGGAGCAACTAAGCCTGTGCTCCAGAGCCCAGGAACTGCAATACCGAGGCCTGAGCGCCCTAGAACCCATGCTCTGCAGCAAGAGAAGCCACTGCAGTGTTCCAGCAGCCCACACGCCGCAGCAAGAGCAGCCCCCGCTCGCCACAGCGAGAGGAAAGCTTGCACAGCAACACAGACTCAGCGCAGCCGAAATCAAATAAATAAACTAGTAAAACCACCACTGCAAACGAGGACACCAGCATTGGCTGTTACCATTAACTAATTCCCAGACTTGATTTAGAGCTCACAGGCTTTCCCACAAACGTAGACTCTCAGGCAAATCTGACAGAGACTTCTGCTGTGAGAGACGCTGGGACCACACTGCCCCTCCCACTGTAGACAACTTGGAGGAAACAGATGAGGCGACCCATTTTCAGGTGCTGAGGAAACGGACGAGCAGGACCTAGCCCCCCGGACAAGGGAAGTTTATGAGGTATACCTTGACCCCCGCCCCCCGCTCCCCCCCTGCTTTCTATCTCCCGTGGCACAGAGGGACAGAGTCCACACAGGACAGCCTGTGCCGCTGAGCGGAGAGACAGAGCTGTGGCTGGGATCTGTGGGGTATACAGAGGTAGAGTTTTTCTGGAATTCTCTTGCTTTTTCGATGATCCAGCGAATGTTAGCAATTTGATCTCTGGTTCCTCTGCCTTTTCGAAATTCAGCTTGAACATCTGGAAGTTCTCGGTTCACGGACTGCGGCCAGTACTCACCTGTTTCCCCCAGTGTCGACACCTTACATTTCCCCAGTAGCTGTGTCAAAAGTAGGAAACTGGGGCTACCCTGGTGGCTCTGTGGTAAAGAATCCACCTGCCAGTGCAGAGACACGGGGTCGATCCACGGTCTGGGAGGACTCCACATGACAGGAGCAACTAAGCCTGTGCTCCAGAGCCCAGGAACTGCAATACCGAGGCCTGAGCGCCCTAGAACCCATGCTCTGCAGCAAGAGAAGCCACTGCAGTGTTCCAGCAGCCCACACGCCGCAGCAAGAGCAGCCCCCGCTCGCCACAGCGAGAGGAAAGCTTGCACAGCAACACAGACTCAGCGCAGCCGAAATCAAATAAATAAACTAGTAAAACCACCACTGCAAACGAGGACACCAGCATTGGCTGTTACCATTAACTAATTCCCAGACTTGATTTAGAGCTCACAGGCTTTCCCACAAACGTAGACTCTCAGGCAAATCTGACAGAGACTTCTGCTGTGAGAGACGCTGGGACCACACTGCCCCTCCCACTGTAGACAACTTGGAGGAAACAGATGAGGCGACCCATTTTCAGGTGCTGAGGAAACGGACGAGCAGGACCTAGCCCCCCGGACAAGGGAAGTTTATGAGGTATACCTTGACCCCCGCCCCCCGCTCCCCCCCTGCTTTCTATCTCCCGTGGCACAGAGGGACAGAGTCCACACAGGACAGCCTGTGCCGCTGAGCGGAGAGACAGAGCTGTGGCTGGGATCTGTGGGGAAGACACTGGAGGAGAGGCCAGTGTGTAGAGGGGAGTCCAAGATGGCCCACTGTCCTTGGCTGGGGTAAGGGCCCCATTGAGGCGACCCATTTTCAGGTGCTGAGGAAACGGACGAGCAGGACCTAGCCCCCCGGACAAGGGAAGTTTATGAGGTATACCTTGACCCCCGCCCCCCGCTCCCCCCCTGCTTTCTATCTCCCGTGGCACAGAGGGACAGAGTCCACACAGGACAGCCTGTGCTGCTGAGCGGAGAGACAGAGCTGTGGCTGGGATCTGTGGGGAAGACACTGGAGGAGAGGCCAGTGTGTAGAGGGGAGTCCAAGATGGCCCACTGTCCTTGGCTGGGGTAAGGGCCCCAGACTGACCCGAAAAAACTGCTGTGAGAGCTGGGGCCTGGCCCAAGCGGGGGCTCATAAATGTGCCTGGCTGAACAGCTGAGACACCGGGATCCGGCCCCAGGAACTGGGGCTGCGCCTTGAGCAAGACGCTCCCAGTCGCACCCTGTCCCGCTGCCGACTGCTGCATGACCCCACACCCGGCAGTTCAGAACCACGGCGCGCGTCGCCTGCTGCTTGGAAGTGTGTTGCCAGGAACTCGGGAGTGGGGGGCTGGATACCAAAGGCTCAAGGTCTCTCCTGAGGCCACAGACAAACTGTCACCCAGGGCTGCCGTCACCCAAAGGCTTGAACGGGGGTGCTCCCTCCGGGTCCAGTGGTTAAGACTCTGCGCATCCACTGCAGGACGCAGCTTCCATCCCTGCTCGGGGAACCAGGATCCTGCATGGCTTGCAGTGCAGCCGGAAAAATTGAGCTGATTTTTAAAAGCGAAAAAGTAAAGGCTTCATTGGAGGGACTGCTTTACTCGTATGTGTTGGAACCTGATAAGGAGAAAAAGAGAAATGGGACAGAAAAAAACACTAACAATTAATGTCAAGTTTTTTCCAAAGTTGACCAAAACACTGATTTACGTATCCAAGAAGCTCAGCTAACCCCAAGCAGCAGTCAGCCTGTGGGGATGTGAACTACAGACACGCCCTTCACAGTCAAACCAGCGGGGCCAGCCGTGAGGAGAGAGACTGCAGTCTCGGGACCTCCTTGTGGCCCAGCGGCTGAGACCTGGTTCTCCCAGTGCAGGGGGCCGGGGTTCGATCCCTGGTCAGGGCACCAGATCCCACAACTAACAAAGATCCCTCATGCTGCAACTAAAGACCCAGCACACGCAGATAAATCCTCTGGGAAGAGAGACACTGGTCTTGAACAACGGGAGCCCAAATGTCACTCTTTTACCAAGTCTGTCCAAAAAAGAAAAGAGGCCTGTGGAAACAATGACTTGCCGGAGTCTCACATACGGAACTCCTTGGCTTCTGGGTGGCTGTGCCTCTGAGGGTGACCCACCGTGAGTGCGGTAGTGGTACAGGGAACAGCTGACCGAGGAATGACAGGAGCTTGGACACGTGGCAAAGGGGAAAAAGAGAGACCACTCCATAAGGAGGCCTGGGCCTTCCCTGGCGGCTCCGTGGTAAGGAACCCGTCTGCCAGTGCAGGAGATGTGGGCTCAGTCCCTGATCTGGAAGGGTACCACACGCCACGGAACAGGCACCGCAGCCGGTGCGCCCTAGAGCCCTCGCTCCCCACCAGGAAAAGCCACCACGAGAAGGCCGTGCATTGCAACTGGACAGGAGCCCGCTCCCTGAAACCAGAGAAAGAGCCCACCACAGCCAGAACAAACAAAGAGACAATTAAAAAAAATAAGGAAGCCTCGGAAAATAAATTATCCATAAGGCGAAAAAGATGGAGCTGGGCTTGTCCCTCACACTACATACAAAAGTGCCTGCAAACTCTAGATGGATCAAGATCTTAAAGAGTAAAAGGAAATGTTCAAATCTTTGGGTAGGGGATATAACCTTTGGTCAGGAAAAGATTTTGCCCAAAGCGCAGGGGAAAATCTGTTAGCTGCCAAAGGGATGATGTTACTGTTCTAAAACGGAGAACCTCTGTTGCATCAAGAACATCCAGAACAAGCTTGAAGAAGAAGCCAGTGGCCACCTGCTTTATGGCAAAATCGCCCTGCAGTTCAGGGGGATAGATTAGTTATTTGCTTCTGTAACGAATTCTTTAAAACTTAGTGGCTTAAAACCACCCAAATTTATCATAAAGTTCTTGGGTCAGAAATCTGACACGTGTCTCTGTGGTAAAATCAAGGTGTCGTCATTCCTCTGGGGGAGGCAGGGCTAGGAGAGGATTCATTTCCTGTCTTTCCAGCTTCGAGAGGCTGCTCCTTTCGCTGGCTCAAGGCCCCTTCCTCCCTCACTGAAGCAGGCACTGGGTGCCTGGGTGCCCTCACACCCATCACCCCGTCCCCTCCTCTGTGGTCAGGCCGCCCTCCGCCCCTCACTTCTGTCTCTCTCTTGCATTTTTAAGGAAGCTGATGGTTACACTGGGCCCAGCAGAATAATCCAGAGCAACTCCCATCCGAAGATCCTTCACATAATCCCCTTTTCTGCAAAATCCCTTTTTTTGTGCAAAGTAGCATAATTGCAAGTCCCAGAGTGAGGGTGGAACGCAGACATCTGCGGGGACCACCACTCTGCCTACGGAAGGTGAGGGGAGAAGGTCTTTCCCATAAGTGGTGCGGGACCCATTCTGTACCCACAGGGGAAAAATCATCCTTGATCCCTGCCTCGCAACACACAAAACAAAGAAACACCATTCAAATTATCACAAGCCTAAATGTGAAAGAGACCAACTGGGGCTTCCCTGATGGTCTAGGGGTTAAGGAGTCCCCTGGCAAGGCAGGAAACACTGCTTTGATCCCTAGTCCAGGAAGACGCCACATGCCTCAGGGCAACTAAGCCGTGGGCCATGTCTGCTGAGCCAAGAGCAGCAGCTCCTGAAGCCCCAGAGCCTGTGCGCTTCACCCAGAAGCCACTGCAAGCAGAAGCCTGTCCATAACCAGAGAGCAGGCCCCGTTCTCTACAGCCAGAGAGAGCCCGATCCCCACGAAGACCCAGCACAGCCCAAATAAATTTCTTAAAAAAAAAAAAAAATTAAGTTTCTAGAATAAAACATGAGAATATCTTCAGGACCTTCAGGTAGCCAAGATTTCTTCAATCACAAAAAGCAGTGACTGCCCCACCCCCCAAAAAATTAAAGCATTAAAATCAAGAATTTTTCTTCATCAGAAGACACCATTAGGAGTTGAAAAGGTAATCCTGAGTGAGAGAAAATGGTTGAAAGACATATAACCTAAGGGCCCATATCTAGAATATACAAAGAACTCTCACAAGCCAGAATGAAAAAGGCGGATGACTGACAGGGAAGTGGACAAGAAACCAGCCTTACGCAGGCACTCCATCAAAGAGGAGGTCCCAATGCTCAGACACATAGGAAAAAGTGCCTCGAAATCCTTCGTCTCAAAAGGAAGGCAAAACGGAGCCACGCTGTGCCCCCACCTTCAGGAGTGATCACCATCACAGTAACTGGGACTCTGGGGCCCTGGGCTCCTGCTCTGCCGGTGGCCAGGTCAGCTGGTAGGTACATTCTGGAAACCAGCCGTCAGTGCCTAGTACCGGTGAACTTAAGCACAGCTTCCGACCAGCAGTTCTTCTATCAAAGGCATTAAGTGCGAGCAGCAAAGCCACAGGCGAGGATATTAACAGCGCCATTCGTTAGAATGGCCGAGAACGGAGGGTCCATCAACCACAGCGCTGATAAATCAACAGTATGTGCATATAAGCAGGCTTCCCTGGTGGTTCAGACAGTAAAGAATCCACCTGAAACGCAGGAGCCCCAGGTTCAATCCCTGGGTCAGGAAGATCCCCAGAGAAGTCAACGGCAACCCACTCCAGTGTTCTTGCCTAGAGAATCCCATGGAAAGAGGAGCCTGGCGGGCTACAGTCCATGGGTTGGGTTGCAAAGAGTCAGACACGACTGAGCGACTAAGCAGGCATATTCATATAATGGGACACTGCGTAACAACGAAAAACAGCAAACTAACTTTACCCATTAGCTTGTTATGCTGACGAATTCCATAGACAAAATGTTAAGTGAAAGCAGCCAGGTTTTTTTTTTTTTTTAAGTATTAACAGACACGCTGGTTGATTCCATTTATATAAAGTAAAACAACAGGCAAAAGCGATTTTCTTATATTGTTGGGGTTTTTTGCTCTTGTTGGTTTTGGCTGGGTCTTCATTGCCGCACGAGGGTTCTCTCTGAATGCGGCGCGGGGGCTTCTCGTTGGCATGGCTTCTTGGTGCAGAGCACAGGCTCCGGGGCGCCTGGGTTCAGCAGCTGAAGTTGCAGCTGGCGGGCTCTAGGGCGCAGGCTCAGTAGCTGTGATGCAAGGGCTAAGCTGCCCCGTGGGCATGGAATCTTCCCGCACCAGGGACTGAACCTGAGTCCTCTGCGTTGGCAGGCCAGTCCCTAACCACTGGGAAACCAGGGCAGCTTGCTGAAGCGATTTTTGAGGTATAAGTTATAACGGAGGTTGTCTCTGGGAAGGGGTGGCGCTGGGGCCAGCGTGCGGAGGCATCTGCACGGCTGGTGGCCTTCTGCCTTGATTAGCGTGGGGGCCGAATGGATGTGTGCACGATGGAAGGTGCTTCAGACTGCACACTTGGGACTTGGGCATGTCACTCCATGCACGCTGAGGTCAAATCAATTTTAAAATTAAAGCATTTGAAGATGTGCAGAAAGGTTTTCCAGTAAACCCAGGGCTGTGCTATGAAGAGCCGGGGGACAGGGTGGGTGTCGCCGCCGGGAACCAGCAGGTGTGACCGCAGCTCCAGGGACTCTACCGCTGGGTCTCGGGACTCACCCCTCCCTCCCATGCCCACCCCACAGCCACCATCCCGCCTGAGCAGAGGGTGCCCTGCTTGTGCGTGGCTGCCTGCTGCAGGAAGGCACACCTAGGCCCTCTCCCCAAAGGCGGTGCCCTCCAGCTCGCCTCAGGCCCTTCTCCCGGGGCTCACGGGCGCAGGCCACACCCACCACCGTCCGCTGTATTCACAAGCAGGCCTCTTGCCAGCCCACCTGCCCTGGTACCCGACTCAAACTCACTTCAGGTTCAACGGGCCCCAAAAGGCAGTGACCCTGCGACCTCCCGCTTCCCAAGCCACCCCCACCTCCTCCAGCCTTCCCCTCCTGCCCAGTTTCGAGCTCCCTCAAGTCGTATATAAAGCCCCTGCCTTGCACACATCGTGACTCCCCTCTCTCCCTTCATCTCACCTCCGGGCGACACCGCAGCCTGGTCCAGTGCAGTTCTGCCCGCCTTCACCTGGGCGTGGCCCAACAGCACACAGTCCCGCCAGCCCTCCTCCGCATCCCGACCCCTAACCTGATTCCCTAAGCTGATCTCTATTCTGAACCTCTGATCCGATCCCTTTTTGATCCCTAACCTCCCGTGACCTCTAACCTGACCCTTAACCCGATCCCTAACCCAACCCTCTAGCCTCCCTAAGTGGAGCAGGCTGCTTCCCGGACGCCCCACCTTGTTTCTCTCAACAGTCACTCGTGTAAAAAGGTGTAAATCTGCACAAATGACACTTGTGTGAGTGTGCAGTGACTATGGAAGTTTATGCACAGTGTGTGGGGCGCACAGAGAACAGGGAAAAGGGAGCCCCCCAAAGAGAAAACAGAAAAAGGCAGGAAGAGATCTCATTTTAAAACTCGCTGTACCACGCTTCTGCCTTCTTGGGACTGTGGCGTGAAGAGACGCGGGGCAGGAACGCAGACTTCATCTGGCGCTAAGGGTGCTCCCAGCAGCCACTAGGATGCCAGATTTCTGTTAGTTTGTACTTCTTTTTATAGACTTGAAATGGCTACAGGGAGCGTACATATTTCTTATAGTAAGTCAGTCAGTCAAGTCACTCAGTCGTGTCGGACTCTTTGTGACCCCATGGACTGCAGCCCACCAGGCTCCTCAGTCCATGGGATTCTCCAGGCAAGAACAGTGGAGTGGGTTGCCATTTCCCTCTCCAGGGGATCTTCCCAACCCAGGGATTGAACCCGGGTCTCCCGCATCGGAGGCAGATGCTTTAACCTCTGAGCCACCAGGGAGCCCACATTTTTCCTACAGTAATCAGGAAACCCAATAAAGCTATTGATGGTTGAAAAACAAGTTTCTCTAACACTGTACCCTGCCCAGTTTGCAGACAGCATCAGAGATGGTGCCCAGAGGCCCCAGACACGGCGCCCCCACCCCTCTATGACGACCCTCATTTTGATTTTCTCCTTTCCACTCCACCTGGCTGGGCCAAGGGTGCCATCCCAAGTGCAGGGGAGCAGCACTGCTGCTGGAGTCCTGAAAAGTACCCTTGTGCCCATTGGCTGGTCGCTGCCCCTGCTCCGCCCGTCTCAGGCCAGGTGGAGCCCTGCATCGTTACCAAGGGGCAGCTCTGGCTCTCACCCCCTCCGCCTCTCAACAGATGGGGGACAGCTTTGGGGCAGAGTCCTCAAGCTCAGGGCCAATGTCAGTTCCTAGTAAGTACTAGGACAAGCCGTACTCCGACCCTTTGGGCGTTAAAAGGCCAGTCCTGTCCAACTCTGAGGGTCTGCTGGCCCTGGCTCGGGCCTAGCCCTCGGTTGGCGGGGAAGGGGGTAGGACTATCCTTCCTTGTGACCCTCTTTTCCCCTCCCCATTCTGAGGCACGGATAGGAACCCGGCTTTATGGCTTGTTGGCAAGGGGGTGAGGGGTCAGGGTGGGGCCTGGGTTTCAAGGATCTGTGAGCTTAGACTAACCCTGTATTTTAAGGCCATAGCACTCACCACCCAGGGCCAATACAGGCACTTCCTGACATCTTCCAGGTGCCCTGACCTGACAAGCGTCACCCTCTCCCGCCTGAGGTGGGGGCTGCGGCCAACCTGGCCCAGCACCTGGCAGCTCTGGCAAGCTATTTCCTCCTGACAGTGAGGGCTGAGTGTTGGGGGAGCCTCCTGGGGAGACAGCCATGCCAGCGGCTGCTGAAGACTGGGGCGCCGGCTTCGATCAGGAGTTCCACACTCCCGCACCGCGGAGAACAGGTGCGCACTCTTGCAAGCTGCAGGAGCTCTCCAAGCAGTGCCCCGGGGTTACCTCTGAGAACAGGATAGGCAGGCAGAAGGGGAGAGGACTGAAAAGATCTTCCAGGCGGAGGAGGGCCTGAGAGGGGCAAAGGCTGGGGGTGGAGCGGGGAGCAGCGTGGGGCCTCCCCGAGAAGGGCTGAGGTGCAGGCCGGTGGCAGTGACCTGCTGGGGAGGCCACCCCTGGGCCCCGGGAGCCGCCGACCCCCACGGCCCCCAGCCTGCTTTTTTTGCATCACCTCATCGACCCCCCGACGACCAGCTGACCGCATCTGTGGGGAGGGGGAGGCAGGGCACAAAGGTCGGGGGTGAGCAGCCTCTGCCGCCCGGGTGCAGACGCGTGAGCGGCCGGCGGGGAGGACCCGCGTACCAGGTACGCCGCCCCGAAGTCGGGGTTCTCGATGTGGCGTGCGACAGCCCGGGCTAGGCCGAGCCCGAGCAGGGGGCTCAGCCGGACAGGCCCGCCCGCCGACGCCCCTCGTCCCCCGGCGGGGCCCGTCCCAGAAGCCCGAGAGGGAGGTGCCAGGCGACCCTGCGGAGCCCTCCCTCTGCAGCCGCACGGCCACCTCACCCCCGCACTGCCGCCGCGGGGACGCAGACGCGGAACGACGCAGCGCGCGTGCGCCGCGGCCAACCAGCCCGCGAGGCCGAGCTGCCAGCCCAGAATGCCCCGCGCCGCAGGGGCCGCCGGCCGCGGAGCACGCCGGGACGGGCAGTCGGCGTCCGGCCGCGGGGCACGCCGGGACCAGCAGTCCGCGGCCGCGTGGGCCCGCCCCTGAGCTGGCCGGCGCCGAGCGCCCGAGGGGCCCGATGGGAGCGGCGACCCGGCCGCCCCGCCCCGCGCCGCCGGACGTCGATGCCGGGACATGGCTGCTGCCGGCGCCGGGTCCTTGAGCTGAGCGCCCGCCGCCTGCGCCAACCGCCGCCCTCAACCGTCCGCGGGCGGGCCGAGGCGCCGCGGGCCGGCGAGGAGCCGCCGCCGCCGCAGCAGCAGGAGGAGGAGGCCAGGCGGCCGGCGCGCTGGGCACATGGCGTCCATCTTACTGAGGAGTTGTCGCGGCCGCGGGCCCGCTCGCCTCCCGCCGCCCCGCGCCGCCGCGCCGAGGGGTAAGCGGCCGGCGCTCGGCCGACGGCGCGGGGCTGGGGCCGGGGGCCGGGGTGGGCGGGCCGGCCCCTCAGACGGGGCGGGTCGCGGCGCTCGGACCCAGCCCAGGGCCGGGGTCCCACCGAGGGGGGTGCCTTGCGCGGCCTCGCCCGGCCGCCCTGCCCGGGCCGGCCGCTCGCCTCGGGTGTGGGGAGCGCCCGGCCCGTGGGTGCGGGCGGGAGCGGGCCCGTGCCTCATTCGCGCCGTGACCTTAGTCGCCCGGCCACCGGCCGCTGCGTCGGGAAAGTTTTGAAGAGAGCGCGCTGACAGCCTGGGGCGGTGTCGGCGCTCCCCCCTCGCGGTCGAGCCGGGCGGACCTGGCGCCCGCCCGCGGGGACAGTCTTGCCCTCGGGCCGCGTTCGGGGCTGCAGAGATGGCGGGGGCCACGGCGGGCTCTGGTCCCCGTCCTGCGGGACGTCCATGGGACTGATACCCTTGTGGCGTTCCCTCCGGGCGTCGTGCAGGGTCCCAGGCCGTTTCCCTATGGTCTCAGGCAGGTCTCGTTGTCCCTGGAGCTTCAGAGACGCTCGCTGGACCCGGAGACCGCACCTGCGGCCGGGCTTTCGGGAGCCCACATGGAGGGCGCCTGCGCTGACCCGCTCTCCGTGTCCCTTTTTCTATTACCGTTTCTCAGTTGGTTGCTTATTTTGTCCAACGAGATTGAGATTCTCGAGTAAAATTACCTGTGTCAAGGTATTGGCCCTTTGAAAAGGCACCCTAGAAAACATGGTTCCTGTCATTTTTGACACTGATGGCTGATCAGCTGCTTAGACCTTTGGAGCCAGGAGAAGGGCGTGGAGCCGCCCCCAGCGCTCCTCGGTGAACCCAGAGTCTGGCTGCCCAGTCCAGCTTGTAGTCCTCGCCTTTCTCTCAGGGCTCTCTCTCTCTTTTCTTCCTGCCTAAGGATGGTGGTAAAGATACTTTGGCCGCACACATTTCTGTAGCATGATTTACAGTTTACAAGTTAGCTGAATTTGCTTAGTGCTTGAATCATTCCGGGAACACAGGTGTTTCCCATAGTAACTAAGACGTGAAGAGGCTGCGAGGTGGTTAGGACCCAGGGCTGGGCTGTAGGGAACCGGTCCCAGAACCCTTGAAATGATGCTCCCAGCTGAGCTCAGGGCAGCCTGTTTCTGGAGCACATTTCCTCCATTATTAACACCTTACATCAGTTTGAGTCTTGCCATAATTAATAAACCCACAGTATTACACAATGCATAAGGTATTCAGGCTTCCCTTATTCTGCACATAGTTTATTCTGATGTCCTTTATTTTTGTCCCAGGACCCCATCCAGGACACCCCATTACATTTAGTCACAATTTCTTTTTGGTCTCTTGGCTGTAATGGTTCCCCAGACCTTCCTTGACAGTTTTGAGGAGGTCTGGTCAGGCACACTGTGGGGCCCAGCTGTCTGGTGCTTTTCTCGTGGTTGGACTGAGGTTCGGGGTTTGGGAGGAAGACCCCAGAGGTGAGGTGTGTCCTCATCCCTTCCATCCAGGCTGCCTCCTTCGGCAGGACTTACATGGCCCGCTGACCTTGATCAGTACGCTGAGGTGGTGGCCACTGTAGAGTTACTGCCTGCCCTTTTGCACACTGTGCTATTTGGGAGGAAGTTACTGTGTGTGGCATGGACTTGCAGAGGTGGGCTGACCCGATTTGCCAAGGACTGGGTATGAGACAGAAGCCCTGGCCTCCCGCCATTATTGAAACAAGGGAGTGGGCTGAGGAGCCAGGAGTTCTTAGAGCTGTTGCATGTGAGGTGCCCTTTGGACTGGAGGGCCTCGTGTACCCACATGTGTTCAGGTATGGAGTGCCTGGGCAGGATCCTGCTGGAGCTTAGCAGGGAGAAACCAGAGAATGTGGTTCCTGGAAGCCAGGTGAATAAAGGTGTGGGATGCACCAGAGTTTGCGCTAGCTACAAACCTGAGATTAGAGGGTGGGACCTTCCAGACCCACAGGAGGGGAGGGGTTGGAGATGGAGTTCAGTTGCCAGTGACCAAGGGTGTAATTGATAGTCCCTAGGCCCTGAAGATAGGGACTCGGTAATGGGAGGCTTGGGGAGCTTTTGGACTGGGGGTGCCTACCAGGTAGTGGGGACAAGAGCTCCTGTACCCAAGGACTCTCCCAGATCTCACACTGTATCCCTTTCCATCTGGTTGGTTATCCTTATCCTTGATAATAAACCACAGTGTTGACTTGAGTACTTTCCTGGGTTCTGGGGTGCATTCTAGCAAATTATCGAAACTGAAGGGGTCATGGGAACTCCCAGATTTGTAGTTGGCAGAAGTGTGGGCAGCCTGCAGATCCCACTTGCAGCTGGCATCTGAAGTGGTGACTGTCTCGTGGGACGGAGCCCCTCACTTGTGGGTCTGCGCTCCCTCTGGAGAGTTAGAGTCGGATTGAGGTGTAGAAGGCGCAGCTATGGCCAGAGGTGGAGGGTGGGTATCGGGAAAGAGGCCACAGAAGGGCCCTCGGGAGGCCCGAGGGGCCTGGCAACCTCGCTCACTCAGAGTTTACTGTGAAGGCTTCTGAGTGGGGAGAGCAGGGGAAGGGGCTGCCAGGGTCAGGGGAGGGGGCAGGCCAGGGGGTGCTGGGTGCTATGGCAGCTGGTCTGGTTGTTGCAAAGGTTGTGAGGAGGCTTCTGTTTGGGAGACAAGGTAGACGGCTCCACCTCAGCTGGAGTGAGGGCTTGGGAACTAGAGTTAGAGGAAGCATCAGAAGTGGATCAGAATCCTAAAAGTGTGCTGTGTGCTCATCAACAGGGTTTATCCAAGAAACGGCCAACTCTTGGTTTTGGTTTTCCTGGTCATTCTCATAACCCCCACCCTTCACATGGGCATGGAGGGTGTTGGGTCATTTGGATGGGGCCCTTGTCATCTAGTCAAAGCTATGGTTTTTCTAGTGGTCAGGTACGGATGTGAGAGGTGGACTATAAAAAAAGCTGAGTGCTGAAGAATGGATGCTTTTGAACTGTGGTGTTGAAGAAGACTCTTGAGAGTCCCTTGGACTGCAAGGAGATCCAACCAGTCAATCCTGAACGAAATCAGTCCTGAATATTCACTGGAAGGACTGATGCTGAAGCTGAAACTCCAATACTTTGATGTGAAGAGCTGACACACTGGAAAAGACTCTGATGCTGGGAAAGATTGAGGGCAAGAGAAGGGGACAACAGAGGATGAGGTGGTTGGATGGCATCACTGGATTGATGGACATGAGTTTGAGTAAACTCTGGGAGTTTGTGATGGACAGGGAGGCCTGGTGTGCCGCAGTCCATGGGGTTGCAAAGAGTTGGACATGACTGAGCAGCTGAGCTGACCTGACGTGACCTTGCTTGCTCTGTGCAGCTGTCTGCCTGTTGGGGGTCACGTGTGCCCTGCCTCTTCCACCCGAGGCAGCTGGAGTGAGTCGGGGTGGTCCCATGTGGGGAGACCTGAAGGCCCAGGCTCCCTGGGCCCACAGCCACTAGAGTCTGGTCCCTCATGTAAGGTGCGTTCAGCCAGGGATGCTCCCAAGACACTGCATCCCGCCCGGGGCAGAGCCCTCACCTCACAGCACGCAGAGTGGGCTTCCAGAAGCTTGCTCCACAGACGGAAGAGATGCCGGCATGAAGCCACTGTTTGGGACTGACTTTGTGTTTCGTTTTTGTCACAGGTCCTGCTGGGGATCCGGCCCGCCTCAGTGGTGCCGGCGCCGTGGGGCTGATGAGCTGCGTGTGAGTAAATGAACGTCGCTTTCTGCCTGTTTAAATGTGGGGGCTGGAAAGTGCTCAGGTGTTGTGGTTCTCAGCTTGTGTATGTGGTATACCCTGCTTTGTTCCCTTAAACCTGTATGTTTGCATCATGACCTATGTAGCCACATTCTTTAGTGAATATTTGGGAAATAAACACTCATAATCCCCATACCTGTTACAGGTATTATTGGCCTTTTTGGTGTGTTATTCTGGTCTTTTTTTTTTAAGTAATTTATTAGGCTGTACTGAGTCTTAGTTGTGGCATGTGGGATTTAGTTCCCTGACGAGGGCCCCTGCATTGGGAGCGTGGAGCCTTAGCCCTGGACCACAGGAAGGCCCTTGTATCTGCGCTCTAAACCTGCAGTGGTGTCTGCTGTCTGTGGAGCTGCTGCGTCTCCTCCGTCCTCACGCAGTGCTGTCTCCACGGGCTTCTCTGTGAACGCGCACGGACGCTCCCCTGCGCCACGCTCAGTCCTTCCCAGAGGACCCCTGGGCTGATCCCGGGGCTCCCCCTGCTGGCTCTGGGGATGGGTCTGGAGTGAGGTGGGGGTCTGTGGTGCTGCTGAGAGGCAGGAGGGCCTCCCCACTTCTTCCTGTGAGCTGCTGCACTCCCCGTCTGCCGCCACCCCTGCCCACACCCCAGGCTTGGTCTCCTGACCCTCACCTGTGTGGCAGCGTGTCCCCGTGCAGCTGCCCTGGTGCCTGGAGTGGGCGCCCACAACCCCTCTTGGGTGAGAGTGTCCAGCCCCTGGCGACCCCTCGTCCCTGCAGCTGGCTGCTTTGGGTTCTCTGTCTGTTGCCTCCTCTTAGCTCTGAAACTCCGGGAGGGCGCTTCTTGTGACAGGTTTAAGCCCCTAAAACAAAGACTGCACAAGTTGCTCACGCTTGGCTGTTAAAGCAACAGTGTGTGTGTAAGCGTATTTTCAGGTTTTGGTTCTAACATCAAGTGCTAGAATGAGGAGCTGGCCCAGACTCTGCGTGAGAGCAGCTCCTTCGTGGAGGGGCAGGGGTGTGTGTGCAGTGTGTGACGGGGAGGCAATGAAGTGTTTTCAAAAGCCCCTCCCGGCAGCAGCCCCTGCCGGCTCCTCTTGCTGCGGCAGTGCTCCCAGCCAGCTCCGGGCTTTGATTTGATTAGGCTTCTCTCCTGACAGTCCCCAGACTTTGTCGCCATGAAATCTCTTTATGATATGGAGGCATTAGCTTACGAGCCTAGACCCTCTCTGCTCTCGCCACAGTGCCCCCTGCCAGCTGTCAGCGTCCCCAGTCGCCTCTGTAGCCTGCGGCTGGCGTTCTGGGGGCTGGGGGCCCAGGAGGGTGGCTGGGGGATTGCTGTGCAGGGTGTGGTCCCGCAGGTTGAGCTGTTGGGTTTTGGCGTGAAGTCGTTGGGTTTAAAGTTGTGACTGCCAAACAGGCTAGCGCTGCGTGTGGACTGGCCCACCGGTCTGGACCAGCCCGGTGGCAGGGGCAGTGCCCCGGGTCAGCGACCCCAGCGCTCGAGGGGCTGGTGCGCCCGCTGCCCTTAGGCAGGGAGGGTCTGCCGCTGGTGGTGCCTCTGTTCCCCCACTGCCTTCCAGACAACCTTCTGAATGAGTTCAGTTCTGAAATGGTCTTTTGGGGATTGTAACTGGAATGTCATTAAACTTGTAACATCACTTGGGAATATTAACTTTGTAGTCTTTCCACAGTAAGTTGTCTTCTTTATTTAGACTTTCTCTCTTTGGGAGAAGGGTGTGCCGTGCTCTTTGGGTAGGCAGAGCGACCAGCCTTTAGGGCGGTTCCCAGGTGGGCCCCTTCTGGAGGGGCTGGGGCTCCTGTGTCCGCTTTCTCCGTGATTGTTGGTGCCGTGTGTGTGGCCCCTTGCTCAGCTCTGTGAATTTGTCTTCAGCTCACTGGTGGTTAATTGCCAAGCGCACCGCCGTGTGTTTTGGCTTTTCCTTCCCAGTGCGTTTGCTTCTGGCATAGATTATTCCAGTCTCGGCAGCCAGGTCTGTCACTGGAGAACTGTAGTCACTCGCGCATCACTGTGACAGCAGAAAACAGCGACTCTACGCTGTGTAGATTGACAGCGTTTAGAAAGGTAAAGTGCCCTCACAAGGCTGTCCTGTGGCCTCCAAGCCTCCAGTGGGTGTTGTGGGCAGCGGTCCCCGGGTCCCAGCCGACGGGCACGTTGTCCTGCGGGCGACGGTGGGGTCCCCTTGGATCCCTGGGCACCTGCACTTTGGGGTCAGCTCCTGGGTCACAGCGCCTGTTGCTGCATCCTGCCTTCCCTTTCCTGTTTGCCCTGAGGAGCTGAGGGGGCACAGAGGTTGGCACCCCCCCGGCCCGACCTCGGGCCGCCGTCTAGGCATGCTGACCCCTGAGTTGGCAGGTGTGTACAAGGTCGAGTCGTGGCTGTGTGGAGAGCTGCTCGGGTCCCCGCAGTGGGCGCCTTGGACGCTCTGCTGGCCCTGCTTCACTCTTCTCCGGAAGGTGTTGGCAGGCTGCTGGGCTGAGGTGGCTGCGCATCCGCGTCCTCAGGGCAGATGGGCAGGGCCTCCTCCAGCAGCATGCGCTTCCTATTGAGACGTTGCTTTCACTTGGCATGGTGTGTACACACACACTCTCTCTCTCTGAAGATGGTTTATCCCAAAAGACAGAAGGAAAAGAAAGGCTGCGGGGCCTGGGGGGGGTGGTGGGGTCCTGGCTCTGCACAGCTGAGGGGCTGGTGCTTCCAGGACTCGGACGCCTGGGCCCTGGCGGCTGGGGAGAGCGGGCTGCCCTCTGCCCACCAAGAGGCAGCAGTGCCCAGGTTAGTTTCGTTTTGATGGAGATTTTTTTACTGATTAATTATATAATTTGTACTTTTTGAAAATAGCTAGATCTCCCTGGCTAGGCAGTTGCTAACCTCTCGAGCGTGCCTGAGGGCAGCCGGGCTCCTGGGCCCTCACGGCCCTCGCCCGAGGTGCCCTGGGCAGCTCTGCCTTCCTGGGTCTCTGTCCCTGCTCCTGGCTGCCCCTTGTCGCTGGCGTCACACCTCATGGAAGCCAGCTGCCTCCTAGGTAAAGGGGCAGGAAAGAGGGGGGGGGGGGGAGATGCGGGGCCTGGGGGGGGTGGTGGGGTCCTGGCTCTGCACAGCTGAGGGGCTGGTGCTTCCAGGACTCGGACGCCTGGGCCCTGGCGGCTGGGGAGAGCGGGCTGCCCTCTGCCCACCAAGAGGCAGCAGTGCCCAGGTTAGTTTCGTTTTGATGGAGATTTTTTTACTGATTAATTATATAATTTGTACTTTTTGAAAATAGCTAGATCTCCCTGGCTAGGCAGTTGCTAACCTCTCGAGCGTGCCTGAGGGCAGCCGGGCTCCTGGGCCCTCACGGCCCTCGCCCGAGGTGCCCTGGGCAGCTCTGCCTTCCTGGGTCTCTGTCCCTGCTCCTGGCTGCCCCTTGTCGCTGGCGTCACACCTCATGGAAGCCAGCTGCCTCCTAGGTAAAGGGGCAGGAAAGAGGGGGGGTGGGGGGGGTGAGGCATCTTCCTGGGCAGGCGTGGTCACCGCCTGCTGGGAGGCAGAATTTGCGGGTGGGGGCCCTGTTGTGCTCTGGGGGAGGCTGGTCTCCAGCCACTGGGACCTGGGACAGGACTGGCCTGGCCCTTTAAGGCGGAAGCAAGGGCCTGGAACAGGAGAGAGGCCACGGCCGCCCCTGCCCAGCTGGCCAGAGCCAAGGCGGCCGTGCAGTGCCCCCGCGGGCAAGGGCAGAGCTTCCTCCACTCCCACCAGTGGTGTCTCCGAGCTGTCCAGGGTTCATCCCCAAGGGATGCTCGCGAAGCGGGGAGGCTGCCTGTCTCAGGTCACGTGGCAGTCAGCGGCGGAACTGGAGTTTGACCTGGGCGGGGCTGCGCAGGCCTCGAGTCCTGCTGCTGGCCGCACACCAGGTGTGCAGAGATGGCCGGACAGGTGGGAAGAAGTGGGGGCTGCTGGTGATGAACGGCCCTGTCGCGGGGCCCTGGCTACCCCAGGGTGGACTTGTGCATGAGGGGGAGAGGTCTCTAAGGGACCGGTGAGATGCAGAGGCATTAAACTCAGGAGAGCTGTGACGTGAACTCGGTCTCGCGACGGGTTCTGAGAGGCCTTCTGCCACTGGAGGAGGGCCTCCTGGTTGTGCCGAGACCTGGGGCCGTGCCAGGTCTGGATGGGCACTGAGAGCCGGGGAGTGCCTGGCGCAGGCTCCAGAAACTCAGGCTGCAGCCAGCAGCCCTCCTCCAGTGGCCCCCTGCAGGCAGACCCTGCGGGCACAGCCGCGCCGCACTGGGGGAGCACGCTGGTTTCCTCTTGCTGCTGCAGGCTCAGGTGCCCTGCGGACCTGATGTGGTGCCAGTGGAGACGGTGCCGAGGTGTGCAGGCAGCTCACCCATTCGTCGCTGGGCCTCCTGGAGCCGGCGGTCCAGTGGGAGGTGGTCTGCATATGAGGATTTGAGAGGGCGAGCACAAGAGTGGCCCCGCAGGGTCAGGCACCCAAGGAAGCGCCAGGCAGAGCCCGCCCGGGGTTCCAGCGGGCACAGGCCTGGGCCTGGCGGAGGGGCAGGCCTGGGCTGCAGGCTCTGCGCGTGTGTCCTGCACAGAGGCCTTTGGTCTGCTGATGCACGGGTCCGGCTCACTCTTGACTGGAACATTCTCCCTAAATTTCAGAACTTGCTCAGGAGCCGTAGGGCTTGGTAGAAACTCGCCTCTCAGGGGAAAGTAGTGGCCCGGGGCCCCCACCCAGAGGCTGGGTCTGTCTGCCCTCGGGGCTGGTTGGTTGGTTGGTTGTGTCTGACCTGCTCCGTGGAGGCTGTGGGCACCGGCCAGCCTCCCTGGCCTCCCGCAAGACCTCTGTGAGCGGCCCCTTCACCTCTGACGGTGGGCACAGCTCCCTGCCAGGAAGGGGCCGGGAGTCTGTCTGTCCAGCTGGGAGGTGTGGCTGGGCCGCCTGGGCGGGCGGCTGGCGCCTCACCGGGACTTCCTTTCTTCTTCCTCAAGGCCTCTTCCGTTGGGCGGCTGCGCTCCCATCCACCCCGTGTACCTTTCCTTCCGCGGCGACCCCCTGGGCTGCTGGACGCTGAGGCTCCTCCCTGTGCGCTGCTGGCACTCCTCGCGCCCGCTGGGCGATGACTCCGTGGTGGAGAAGTCCCTCCGGTCCCTCAAGGACAAGAACAAGAAGCTGGAGGAAGGCGGCCCCGTGTACAGCCCGCCCGCGCAGGCTGCGGAGCGGAAGCCGCTGGGGCAGCGCGTCCTGGACGAGCTGAAGCACTACTACCACGGCTTCCGCCTGCTCTGGATCGACACCAAGATCGCGGCGCGCATGCTCTGGCGCATCCTCCACGGCCACAGCCTGACCCGCCGCGAGCGCAGGCAGGTAAGGGGCGCGTCCCCGCCCCGAAGAGGGCCCGGCCCGGAGGCATAGCTGACGGGGCTGGGGCCGCAGGGCGCCGAGACCCTGTGTCGGAGAATGGACAGCGGGGCCCTCCGGGCGTGTGGGGCGTCAGGCGGGGCTCTCCCCGCTCGCCTCCGCAGCTGTGTGTGGTTCCATGCTCTTCATGATATCTAAATGGAATTTTCCTTTGTAGGAAAATGCGCACCTTAAAATTTATTTTCACCCATCTCTAATAAGCAGTCTGTGACATTAAGTCCATCCACAGTGCGGTGAAGTCGGGCCACCAGCACCGTTTTAGTCTCTTCCTCAGCTGAAACTGCCTCCTCTAAATAACAGTTCCCGCCTCTTGCCTCCAGCTTCTGGCCCCGCCATTCTACTTCCTGTGTCTCTGACCCTCCGGAAGTCAGAGGAGTGAGACCTCATGTCAGTGGACTCGCAGAGGGTCCGTCTGTGGCCGGCTGGTCTCGCTGAGCACACTGTCCTCAAGGTCCATTCACCCTTGTGACAGGATTCCGAATCTCCTTCCTTTTTAAGGCTGAATAGCCTTCCATCCTGTGGATAGACCACAGTTTAGTTTCTTCGTTCATCCATCCGTGGACTTCTGGATTGCGTCCATATTTTGTTTATTGTAGGTAACTGGAGTTTTAAAAACTCCATTTTCCGTTTGTTTATTGAGACTATAGAAACAGTTGATTTTTATCACACGTGGAATACGGAAGTGTGGCTGCAGGCCTCCTGGGGCCTCGCTGAGGGCCCCCAGGGCAGGTTCTGTCCGGCTCTCTGCCGGGCCAGGGGGCAACTGCTGAAGCCCCGGGCTGGTCCACTTGCAGCAGCTGCTGGCGGCGGGCCCCACTTCTCGCTCAGGGTTAGCTCCCACCCAGCTTTTCTTGTCCTTTATTAAACTCTTTTGGCCGTATCCCACACAGCATGGGTGATAGATCCCCAGCCAGGTGTCTCACCCGTGCCCCCTGCGGTGGGAGCGAGGAGCCCTAACCACTGGCCTGCCAGGGAGCACCCACACCCAGGTTTTCTGAAACCCCAGGGTTTGGCCCCCGGGGTGCCTGCGGAGCCCCCTCTACTCCCTGGGAGGGCCCGCCCCCGCTGCCCTGGCCCTTGTGGGAAGGCGTGCTCCCCGGTCACCCTCAGCCCTCTGCCTGTCCAGTTCCTTCGCATCTGTGCCGACCTCTTCCGCCTGGTGCCCTTCCTGGTCTTTGTGGTGGTGCCCTTCATGGAGTTCCTGCTGCCCGTGGCTGTGAAGCTCTTCCCCAACATGCTGCCGTCCACGTTCGAGACCCAGTCCACAAGGTGACCGGCCTGGCCCAGCCCCAGCTTGAAGCAGTCACAAAGCTGCACTGTTCAAGAGTGTCATAGGCTACAGCCTCCCTAGGGCAGCATTCCCCATGCCACAGAGGAGACCCGTTCCCGGGGCATGACCCGGCTCCCGGGTGAGGCTGGCCAGCCGAGGCCCACGGCAGCCCCCCCCCCAGCCCCCCGGGCAGCAAGGCCTTTTGGGGACACGCGTGCCCTGTTGTATGTGTACTGTCTGATGGCCTTCATGCTTCCCGTGGCTCAGCCCACAGGGTCTGGAAAGCTTCACTGGCTGGCTGTTTATGGACTTTGTGGGTCCCTTCTGTGGTTGAGGGTTGCGAGGGGCGGGTGTGTCGCACAGAATTTCCTAAGTCCTGAGCTAGAAGGTTTTGGAGCACAGCTCATTGGTGGAGGAGGTGCTTTCAGGGGCGTCTGGGCGGCTGGTCTGGGGCACGTGCACTTGCTGCTGGGGTGCACCGCCCAGGAGGCTGGGGTGCAGTGCCCTCTCTGGCCTCACAGGAGGAGAGGCTAAAAAAGGAGCTGCGGGTCAAGCTGGAGCTGGCCAAGTTCCTGCAGGACACCATCGAGGAGATGGCCCTGAAGAACAAGGCCGCCAAGGGGAGTGCCACCAAAGACTTCTCCGTGTTCTTCCAGAAGGTGCTGTGGTGCTTCGTCCCTGGGGTTGGGCCTGTGGTCCCCGGAGCTGGTTAGAGGCTGGGCCCCTGCCTTCTCGGGAGGCACTCCTTGCCGCCCTTCCCCGCCTTTCACTGTGCACGGTGAGGCTAGGGTTCAGGGCCAGGGCTAGAGGGATGTAACTGGTCCCGCCCCACGCCCGTGGAGGCCACACCACTGTCTTGAGGATGTGCACTGCATCCACCTGCCTCATCTGGGTCTCCTGACTGCCTCGGCCCTGGGGGAGGAGCTGAGGGCCCACAGTTGTGACAGGCGGGGCCTGGTTCCTGCTGCCCGTGGCTGTGAAGCTCTTCCCCAACATGCTGCCGTCCACGTTCGAGACCCAGTCCAGCAAGGTGACCGGCCTGGCCCAGCCCCAGCTTGAAGCAGTCACAAAGCTGCACTGTTCAAGAGTGTCATAGGCTACAGCCTCCCTAGGGCAGCATTCCCCATGCCACAGAGGAGACCCGTTCCCGGGGCATGACCCGGCTCCCGGGTGAGGCTGGCCAGCCGAGGCCCACGGCAGCCCCCCCCCCAGCCCCCCGGGCAGCAAGGCCTTTTGGGGACACGCGTGCCCTGTTGTATGTGTACTGTCTGATGGCCTTCATGCTTCCCGTGGCTCAGCCCACAGGGTCTGGAAAGCTTCACTGGCTGGCTGTTTATGGACTTTGTGGGTCCCTTCTGTGGTTGAGGGTTGCGAGGGGCGGGTGTGTCGCACAGAATTTCCTAAGTCCTGAGCTAGAAGGTTTTGGAGCACAGCTCATTGGTGGAGGAGGTGCTTTCAGGGGCGTCTGGGCGGCTGGTCTGGGGCACGTGCACTTGCTGCTGGGGTGCACCGCCCAGGAGGCTGGGGTGCAGTGCCCTCTCTGGCCTCACAGGAGGAGAGGCTAAAAAAGGAGCTGCGGGTCAAGCTGGAGCTGGCCAAGTTCCTGCAGGACACCATCGAGGAGATGGCCCTGAAGAACAAGGCCGCCAAGGGGAGTGCCACCAAAGACTTCTCCGTGTTCTTCCAGAAGGTGCTGTGGTGCTTCGTCCCTGGGGTTGGGCCTGTGGTCCCCGGAGCTGGTTAGAGGCTGGGCCCCTGCCTTCTCGGGAGGCACTCCTTGCCGCCCTTCCCCGCCTTTCACTGTGCACGGTGAGGCTAGGGTTCAGGGCAGGGGCTAGAGGGATGTAACTGGTCCCGCCCCACGCCCGTGGAGGCCACACCACTGTCTTGAGGATGTGCACTGCATCCACCTGCCTCATCTGGGTCTCCTGACTGCCTCGGCCCTGGGGGAGGAGCTGAGGGCCCACAGTTGTGACAGGCGGGGCCTGGGCTGGGGGGAGGGGACAGACTGCCCCATGGGCATGTCCACAGTCAGGGGGAGGCGGGCCCCTGCCCCACACGGAGAGACTCCGGCTTCTTCCTGCCGGCCATCTCTGCCCTGCTGGCACAGCATGCGAGCTCTGGGGACCAGACTTCGTGTGCCGCATAACGCCCTGGGTCCCAGGGTCCGCTCCCTGTGGGGGTCCCTGAGCGTGGAGCTGCCCTTCTGCTTTGTCCTGACTTGAGGCGTGTGCCCAGGAGTTGGGGGGGTGCCGGGGGCACACAGCCTGCTGGCAGTGACCCTTGCGATGGCTCCGGCAGATCCGAGAGACGGGCGAGAGGCCCAGCAACGAGGAAATCATGCGTTTTTCCAAGTTGTTTGAGGATGAGCTGACCCTGGACAACCTCACGCGCCCACAGCTGGTGGCGCTGTGCAAGCTGCTGGAGCTGCAGTCCATCGGCACCAACAACTTCCTGCGCTTCCAGCTCACCATGAGGCTGCGCTCCATCAAGGCGGACGACAAGGTGGGTGCGTGTCCGGGCTCTGGGGCAAGTGCTGGGGCTGCACGGGGTTCAGCCGCCACGACAGCCCATCTATCACGGGGTAGGAAGCAGTCACTGAGAAGGTGGGTTCGCGGTGGCCTAATGTCTCTTTACACAGGTATGTGGCCATTCATTAACCGTTATTGAACTTATCTTGTGCTTCCCTGAAGAGTGCTCTGATCAACGCGTTTTTACGTAGATTTTGCCCCAGATCTCTGATAGATCCTATAGAAGTAGTGACCTAGAACGGGGCCTCCCGACTAAAGGGCAGGAAGTCAAAAGCAGGTCCTGACCACGACCCGGTTGCCCCTGGCCTGCAGTGCACCCCGAGTGTGCGTCTCCTGGGAGAGGTCTCGAGGAGCCCCGCGTCCTCTCAGCTGCTCCTTCGGCCTTCAGTCTGTGCCACCTGGTGTCTGAGCCAGGCCGGCTTGCTGCTGGCATGCTTGCCGGCTCCCCGTCCTCATAGCTGCCGCGCGAGCTCGCTGCTGCTCTGACATGCAGACGGCCTCCTGCCTCGTAGCTGGTGTGCTTAGTCCCTGCTCTGTTCCTGTTCCTCTTGCCTGTTTTTTATGTCCACTTAATCTCTTTCCTTGCCTTCTGTTGCATTAATTAGGTATTTGCTCTTGTGTCCTCTCTCCGTTAGCTTGTTATTTACTTGTTACTTGAGCTGTTTCTCCAGAGTTTACAGCCGGCTTCCCTGAGCACAGGACTCCGGCAGAGTAGATGCTTTTCAGCCACGCGTGTGCTGGGGCCCGCGGGTCCCTGCCGCACTTGCCCTCTCCCTTGGAGCATTGCCTGCGTTTCTGCGCCCGAGCTAATGTCTGTGCTCCACCGCGTGTTTCTCCTCCTGACCCCGGGCCTTCTTGCCTGTTTCCTCCACTGGACGAGTCCCCTCTGTGTTAGCCTCCCTCCTGCAGGGTGTCGCTGGGCAGAGGACCCAGGGCTCGCGGGTCTTTTTCACGTTTAAAGATGCTGCTGAGTGTGTGTCAGCCGCTGGGCCTGTTGCTGTCCTCTGGAGACGGCCGTCTTTCTCTGCAGTGCCTCAGATTTTGTTTGCACTTAGCAGTCTCACAATAATGTCTGAGGTGGTGTTTCTGTGCTCCTGTTTCCTGGTTCTGGTGCTTCCATCGTCTCATTAAACACCACGCCCCCCAGTACATCTGGATACGTATCCTCTCTTCCTCTTGAGCTGATTATTCTTAAATCCATTCTCTGAGATTACTGTTTTCAGGTGAAATGGGAATTTCCATCTTGTTCTCCAGAAGCAGATCAGTACCGCGTTCTGCAGGCGTGAAGGGCCGTGGTGTTTCCGCTCTGTGGAGGGCCTGCCATGTGGCTGCCCCACCAGGGAACAGGCGGCCTGAAGGCAGGCAGCCTTGGTTGGGTCCTGCCACTCGCTGTTGCGTGACGTTGAACAGGCGGCCTGACCTCAGGTGCTGGGATTCCTGGGAGGCGGGGGGCGGCCAGATCTTTGCTGTTGAGAAGTGGATGGGGCATACTTTGCTCCTGACATGAGGGGAACATGCGTGAGAAGTCTGGAAAGCAGGGAGAAGCCCCTGAGGCCCCAGGAATGGTGTGGGAGGTCTTGTGCCTCAGAGATCCAGCCTTGGGCCTGAAGAAGCCAGAAATCACTGGTGAGGACAGACCTTGAAAGCCCACCC
Source organism: Madoqua kirkii (assembly GCA_006408675.1). Lineage (NCBI taxonomy): Eukaryota > Metazoa > Chordata > Mammalia > Artiodactyla > Bovidae > Madoqua > Madoqua kirkii. Next base: position 29,549 of record SJYC01066075.1, on the reverse strand, counting down.
TCTGACCAAGGGAAAGGGGTCACCTGGCAAGACAAGAGACACCCGCGAGTGCCCGCTGTGCCACAGCCAGATGCCACAGGAGACTCGCCCCCACGCTGGGCGGCGGGGTCCTGCCAGCGGGGCTTTGTCAATGAGGTCTGCGAGGGCTGGCTCGTTCCCCCACCCCGTCCTCCCTGCTAGCGCGGCGTTAAGAGGGGCCAGGCAGGAGGCTCTCCTGCCCCTCCCAGCCAGCGAGCATGCAAACGGGGGGCCCAGAGTCCACCCACCCGGTCCAGCAGTCTGAAGAGCCTCTGCCCCGGCCTCAGTGGGGGCCACATCCCACCTGTTCCAGAACATGCCCAGGATGCAATTTACAGGTGTGACTGAGTGACGTCACCGAGAGCTCAGGGCTGTTGGAGGGAGCACGTGCTCACAGTTCGCAGAAACGGGGCCAGGAGAGGAGGGGAGGCGGAGCGTGGCTCGGCGTGGTCAGCTGGAGGCATCTCTGATTGGGCAGGAAGGGAAACAGAGGCCGGGGCCTGTGGTTGGAGAGTTTGAAATACGACTTTGGCACACCCAGGCAAGTCCACAGGGGCGATGTAGACAGCTGTGGCCGCTACTTTGTATCGGTAGATGCCAGACTGTCCGTTCCGCGCCTGTGAATGCGGGGTGTTACACCCCCACCAGAGTGCTGTCGGAGAGAGCCCGCTAGGACAGAAGGCGAGAGTGCCAGGACCTCGTAGCCCCCAACCCGGAGTGTCCAGTATCCTTTGAAAATCGCCCCTCGTGCTAAGAACCAGCAGGAAGGACCTCAGTGAGAAAAGGCAGTTGGTGGGCGCCATCGCTGAGTGGACAGATACAGTGGGGCGTGTTGACCATTGGCTGTTTCCCAGATACAGAAAAGACATGGATCTATAGACTTAAGAAACCAAGTGAATCCCAGACAGGATGCACCCATAGAAAGCCACACAAAGACAGAATCGGACAAACACACTGGAAAGGCAGATAACTCTGAAAGTGATGAGAGAGACTGCGGGACAGTTTGAATGAGAGAGCGTTTCTCCTCAGAGCCTGGAGGCCAGGAGGAGCTGGACAGTGTTTCTTTGTGTGCTAGAAAAAAAGAAACAACTGTAAACTCAGTCCTGTACTCAGCAAGAATAAAAATTAAATTAAAAATTTAGGAGAAACTGGGATGACGGGGAATCAGGATGTTCTCAGATGAAGGACAGTCGAGCTTGTCGTGGAGCATCAGGAAACGACTGTGTCTCACAAGCAACAGGCTTCGCTCCTGCTGGCAAGTCGTCCTCGTGAGGGGAGGTGCAGCCTTGGAAGCAGAGATGGACTCCGCGTCCAGCGGTGGCGCTGGGGCGAGCTCAGCCTGCGGGGGGGGGAGTAGGCCCTGCGGGTCACCTCGTGAGGAGTTGGATGCATCCTGCCGTCAGAGCAGCCCCTGGACGAGGACGCAGCTGTGCGCAGGGGGGAGCGCAGAGGGGCCGCGGGCACTGCTGGAGGACAGGCAGGGCGAGTCCTCCCGCCGCGTCTCACCACCGCTCAGAGCTGGAGACGGGCCAGACGCCCCGCCCGGAGCAAGCGCGGGGAGCAGGACCATTGTGGGTGCGGCATGCTCACCGACTCCGGGGCTGCGCGGGTCTTCAGGGCCTCCCGGAAGCTTCCGCAGCGTGTGGACGACAGGCTAGAGCACACTCGTGCCTGGGGGCAGCTGTGTCTGAAGGGGCCACGTGAGGTCCTCGTGGGCGCGGCTCAGCATCGCCTCCCGGCCGTGCCCTGAGACCACCTGTCAGGTGTGACGGGGACCCACACGGCTGCACGTGGTGCTGCAGCTGTCCCCGGGGTGAGAGGGGGCACCGTCGCCCGTCACCCTTCTCCCCCGCCCCTCGTCCCTGCACAGGCTCCTCGAGACCCAGCGCTGGGCCGCCTGCCTCGGGCTGCACAGGGAGGGTCAGGAGGCGTCTTGAGCGCAGTCACCCCAGTCCAGTCCCTCCTCTCCCGTCCTGGGAACACAGGACGCTGGCCGTGTGGCGGGGGGGAGGACTGCGGGGTTCAGGCAGAGTGGGGCCTGGGCCTGGTGGGCGTCTTTGCATCCCGTGGTGGGTCCTGGCCCTTGACCCTGAGGTCCCACCCTCTGTCAGACTGTCTGGTCCCTGCAAACTCAGCACTAGCACCTTGGGTTGTGGGAGGGATGTTTATCTCATGTTTGGAGAGTGTATTAGGGAGGTCCTGACCACACGCCTAGGTCAGCGTGTGCGTGGGGACAGCATAGACGCTCCCTGAGGAGGGTGAGCCCTCCAGAGATCACAGCTTCTTCCTTTGACAGCTGATCGCTGAGGAGGGCGTGGACAGCCTGAACGTCAAGGAGCTGCAGGCAGCGTGTCGGGCGCGAGGCATGCGGGCCCTGGGCGTCACAGAGGACCGCCTGCGGGGCCAGCTGAAGCAGGTGCGTTGGGCAGGGCCCTGGGCACCCTCGCGGGCTCTGGGTCACCACTAGTCTTCCCTGCCGCTCCGCCTGGTCTTGTGAGGATGCCCGAGGGACAGGCCAGCTTCCTGTGAGATTCCCACATGTCCCTCTGCTGAGGCCGGGGGTGAGGGCAAGTGAAACCCAGGGAAGCCCGAGCTCTGAAGGCCCTGCTCTCAGCAGCCCCAGCGTCTTGTCCCGCTCGGTGTCTCCCAGTTCCCGTGGCTTCGCCGCAGGGCGTCTGCCACTCTCGGGACTGAGGTGGGCAGCGGGTGTGAGCGTGGCGGCCAGTAGAGCCCTTGTAGGGCTCGAGGCATTTCTGGCAGAGCTTGCTCGGGTGACGGGGCTCACTCAGGTGCTGCTGTGGTTGTCACTGCCAGCCTGCACCCCCTCCCCTCCCCGACGCAAACCAGAGTAGGGGAGGGGTCGGCCAGGCCCTGTGGGTGGCCGGGCTGGAGGTGAGCCTGGGTTCGTGCTCCCGCTCGCAGTGGCTGGAGCTGCACCTGCACCAGGAGATCCCGACGTCGCTGCTCATCCTGTCCCGGGCCATGTACCTTCCCGAGACCCTGTCGCCCGCCGACCAGCTCAAGTCTACTCTGCAGACCCTCCCGGAGATCGTGGTGCGTGGGCCGGGCCCTCTGCCGCTCGCTGCCAGGCCCCACACTGCTCAGGGAGACGCTCCCAGCTCGCTCTTGTCTGTCCTTCCTCCCCTGAGGGCCCTGCGGGACGTGGGAAGGTGACCCTTGGGGTCCTCCTCCTTGGGAGTCAGGCCTGGAAGGGACAACGCCCAGAGGCCCTGGCTGGGCGCCGGGGCTGCACTGGTGGGGACAGCTGCCCCACATCCGGGCACGCTCACGAGCTCCCCTCCCTGAAGGCAAAGGAAGCCCAGGTGAAGGTGGCCGAGGTGGAGGGCGAGCAGGTGGACAACAAGGCGAAGCTGGAGGCCACGCTGCAGGCGGAGGCGGCCATCCAGCAGGAGCACCGCGAGAAGGAGCTGCAGCGGAAGAGCCAGGCGGCCCAGGCAGCGGTGAGCGGGGCGGTGCGGGGCGGGGCGCACAGCGGGCGCTGCCGGGCGGGCCCAGGCCCTGAGGCTGAGGATCGAGGCCCTGTGGACGCTGGGGCCTGGAGGAGAAGTGGCATGAGTGTGCCTCACCCCGCTTGGCGCTGGCTTGGAGCGTCCTGCAGGGGAGCCTTGTGGGGGTGGGCTTGCTGCCGGCCGGCCAGGCTCCGCAGACCTCCACCCTCATGGGGATGGCTCTCTGGCCCGCGGTGTGTCTGCCAGTGTGGACGCCCCAGAAGACTGTGGTCCCATTGGGGATGCTGAGCCGGCAGCGGCCTTGCATTTCAGAAGGAAGCAGAGCCCGAGGTAGTGGCCGAAGGCGCCCCGGGGAGGCCGGTGGCCGAGCTGCAGCTGGAAGAGCCTGCTGTGACCCTGCCTTCCGAGGTCCTGAAGGACAGCGCGCCCATCCTGGAAAGCTTGAAGGTAACAGCGTCGCCAGAGGGAGCGGTGTGCAGCCTCCGGACGCCAGCGGCTCCAGGGGCTCCCGAGGATGCGGGCCCGGATGGCTGCAGCCTGGCTGCGGAGGGTGACGGTGGACAGCTGCGGGTCGTGGAGAGCGAGCCTGGAGGGGAGGCGGCCTGGCCTTGGCTCGGCCCGTCTCCTCCGCGGGCAGGACGCCCAGCAGGGAGGCTGGGGAGGTCCTTGCGGAGGCCCCGCCTGCTGTCACCTTCTGACGTGCTGCCTGCCTGGGTGCTCACTTCCGGCAGCCTCGCCGTCCTGCTGTGACCCACACTCTGGGACACCCTTGCCGCCGGGCGGGCCTCGGTACAGGGGCGTGGCGGGCGGAGCAGTTTCTGAAGGAGCTGGGTGGAGGATGTGCTCATGGGCAGGAGCAGTGTCACCAGTAGCTGGAGTAGGAGAGAGGAAGCAGGGCACAGGGTGTATCTGGGGGTTCCCAGCGAGTTGTGGGGTGGGGGACCCTGTAAGGTCACGCCTGTCAACACCTGGGTGGGGCTGGGCTTCGTGAGGTGTGCTGAGGGCCCAGGGGGTACGGTCTGAGGATGGAGCCCTGAGGGGGAGCATGGGGTCATCGAAGTGGAGGGCAAAGCCCCACTGCAGGGCCTCGGAGGAGCTGGAGGCCGCTAGCCCTCCAGGCCGCTGGGCAGGAAGGGCCTGTGATGGGGCACAGGGTGGATAAAAGCTGTTCACCTGAGAAGAGAAAGCACGAAGCGTCAGTTTGGGGGGTCCTCCTGAAGTCAGCTGTGTCTGCAGGTGCAGCTTTCGGGGGGCAGTGGTGCACGGGGACAGGCATAGCCTGGGATATGACCAGTGAGCTCTGCTTCACCTGGTCATAGCCTGGAAGACAGGTGAAGACCAGCACTTCACGTCACTGACGTGAGGCTCGAGGAAAGAGGCTCCTGGGAGCCTGGGCTGGCCTCTGCTTGAAAGGGCCAGAGGCCCTGGGGAGGGTCAGGGCCAGAGGAGCCAGGGTCATTTTGAAGGCAGTTTGGGGCGAGGCGGGAAGCGAAACAGAGGCAGGGTCTGGTCGGGGCCGCAGAGCGCAGCCTGGAGGAAGGGCTCCTCAGTGTGCACTCAGCCAGGATGACCGGCTGTCTCTGTGGAGAGAGGGGCGTCCCATTGCCACTGGATTAAGCACTGAGACAGGAGGATGCTCCAACTCTCAGGAGAGCTTGTGAACTAAGGGTTGCCAAGGATGCCTTAGCAGGACGCACACAAGACTCCAAACAGAGAACCTCAGTTCACTAGAAAGATGCGTCTGAGAGCAGGCCAGTGCCGTTTCCTGTCTGCAGTGCAGGGGTCTTGGGGTGGCGGCCGTCTGCAGGGACAGAGAACCCAAGTAGCTCCAGGAAACTGTTGCTGAAAACCTCACCACAGGGAGAGGCTTCGGGGCAACGTAGCGCACGGTGCTGGTGTGCGCACAGAGGGAAGAAGTCCTTCCTGCGCCACACACACTCTTGGCAGGAAGCTGAAGAGAAGGAGGACGAGGACCCTGAGATGAGCGCCTCCCGAGGCCACACCAGGGGCGTCAGAGGCAGCCGCAGAAGGGGTCTGTCCTGAGCAAGCTGCAGTTCTCCGCAGGCTCCAGGACGTGAGGTGCGCCTGCTCTGTGAGAAGGACGGTGCATCGTGACCGGCAGCCCTGGCGGTCAGTGGTCAAGAGTCCGCCTGCCCGTGCAGGGGGCCCAGTTCCATCCCTGGTCCGGGAGGGTCCCACATGCTCAGCCCGTGAGCCGCCGCTGCTGAAGCCCACACACTCTGGGGCCTGTGCTCTGTGCCAAGAGAATCCAGCGCAAGTAAAGAAGGCCGCACGCGGCAGGAAGGCCCAGTGCAGGCAGAATGACTGACAGGTGCTCGTGAATAAGGGCTGACATGACCAAATGGTGCAGTTAGAAGATGCCTCAGGACCCGGTGGGGTTGGTCTAAGGAGCACAGAATGATCAGTGTCACGAGCACATTAACAGACGAGAACGAGGCCGTGAGTGTCATCTCAGCAAAGGTGCGGAAAGCACTGGGCTAACTGAGCCCTGTTCTCAGCTGGTGTGGGGTGAGCCTTCTGACCGCAGGGCCGCGAGGGGCGCCCCTGATCAGAGGACACCCGACGGCTGGGGGTGTCTGCGCCCCACCTGCTCCGCGTCGGCCGCAGGGTCTGGCCAGGATGGTTAGACGAGGAAAAGATGGAGTCACGTGGCGTGGACTGTTCACAGATGACGTGGCCACTGAGAATGCGTAGCACTTAGTGTTAGAGATGAACAACCACGCTGACATTTTCAGAAACATCACAGGTAGGTCATACCCCAAAAGTGAACTACTTGGGGTAAATTTGGAAATAAGCACGAAGACCTGTACAGGATGCTGTAAACTGTTGTTGAGGTAATTAAAGCAGTAAGTAGCGAGCTTCACTGCACTCCTGAACATGAAGACTTGATGTTGGTAAGACGTTAATTCTCCCCAGCTAATACTCAAAATTCTCCAGGCCAGGCTTCAGCAGTACGTGAACCATGAACTTCCAGATGTTCAAGCTGGTTTTAGAAAAGGCAGAGAACCAGAGATCAAATTGCCAACATCCGCTGGATCATCGAAAAAGCAAGAGAGTTCCAGAAAAATATCTATTTCTGCTTTATTAACTATGCCAAAGCCTTTGACTGTGTGGATCACAATAAACTCTGGAAAATTCTGAAAGAGATGGGAATACCAGACCACATGACCTGCCTCTTGAGAAACCTATATGCAGGTCAGAAAGCAACAGTTAGAACTGGACATGGAACAACAGACTGGTTCCAAATAGGAAAAGGAGTACATCAAGGCTGTATATTGTCACCCTGCTTATTTAACTTATATGCAGAGTACATCATGAGAAACGCTGGGCTGGAGGAAGCACAAGCTGGAATCAAATTACCAGGAGAAATATCAATCACCTCAGATATGCAGATGACACCACCCTTATGGCAGAAAGTGAAGAGGAACTAAAAAGCCTCTTGGTGAAGGTGAAAGAGGAGAGTGAAAAAGTTGGCTTAAAGCTCAACATTCAGAAAACGAAGATCATGGCATCCGGTCCCATTACTTCATGGGAAATAGATGGGGAAACAGTGGAAACAGTGTCAGACTTTATTTTTTTGGGCTCCAGAATCACTGCAGATGGTGACTGCAGCCATGAAATTAAAAGATGCTTACTCCTTGGAAGGAAAGTTATGATCAACCTAGATAGCATGCTCAAAAGCAGAGACATTACTTTGCCAACAAAAGTCCGTCTAGTCAAGACTGTGGTTTTTCCAGTGGTCATGTACGGATGTGAGAGTTGGACTGTGAAGAAAGCTGAGTGCCGAAGAATTGATGCTTTTGAACTGTGGTGTTGGAGAAGACTCTTGAGAGTCCCTTGGTCTGCAAGGAGATCCAACCAGTCTGTTCTAAAGGAGATCGTTCCTGGGTGTTCTTTGGAAGGAGTGATGCTAAAGCTGAAACTCCAGTACTTTGACCACCTCATGCGAAGAGTTGACTCATTGGAAAAGACCCTGATGCTGGGAGGGATTGGGGGCAGGAGGAGAAGGGGACGACAGAGGATGAGATGGCTGGATGGCATCACGGACTCGATGGACGTGAGTCTGACAGAACTCTGGGAGATGGTGATGGACAGGGAGGCCTGATGTACTGGGATTCATGGGGTCGCAAAGAGTTGGACACAACTGAGTGACTGAACTGAACTGATCTGTGGATTCAAGACCACCACAGTCCTAGCATCCTTTGTTGTTAATGTTGACAAGCTTATTCTAACATATGTGGAAATTCAAGGGACCAGCCATGTTTTCTAGACTCATTACAAAAGACCCTGATGCTGGGAAAGATTGAGAGCAGGAGGAGAAGGAGACAACAGAGGATGAGATGGTTGGATGGCATCACCTGCCCGATGGATATGAGTTTGAGTAAGCTCTGGGCGTTGGTGATGGACAGGGAGGCTTGGCATGCTGTAGTGTGTGGGGTTGCAAAGAGTCAGACACTCCTGAGCAACTGGCGACTGAACAACAACAGAGAATAGCCGTGATGGTGGGCGAGCAGGTTCCTTGTGCTGGCAGATGGAACTGTACATGGCGGTTAAAGGAACACACCATCACGGTGAATCTCAGAGTGACGGAGCTCAAGCCGTGTGACCCCGTTTGTCAGAATCCCAGCAAGGAGTCTGTCATGACAGAGGTCCTGGGGTGAGGGGTTCCTGACACGAGGAAACCTTGGAGGTGATGCTGCTTCTCGGTCGGGTGGTGGCGGCTCTGTGGGTGTCTGCCAGACAAGCCTGCACAGACGCCCTCAGGTGTGGGGGCGCACCAGGGTGTGCCGCCACCGCCTGCATGGACACACGGCTCGGACAGGAAGGCGGCCTGCCCTTCTGGGGAAGCCAGTTACTCTGTTTCACATAGGTTTTTTTGGTTTGCTGGTTGGTTTTGTTTCCAGGAAGAAGAAATAACTCAGGAGGAAATTGACGTACTCAGCAACGCGTGCTCAAAACTGAAGGAGCAGAAGAAGTCCCTGACGAAGGAGAAGGAGGAGCTGGAGCTGCTGAAGGGGGACGTCCAGGACTACAGCCAGGTGGGCGCACCCAGCACCCGGCCACGCCTCCAGCAGGCCAGGCCTGCTGGCCCTCAGGTCTCCGGAGGGAAACCGAGTTTCAGAAATCCCACTCGGCAGCTCCTCCAGCATTCCCGTGGGCCACGACCCCTGGGGTGCTGGCCACTCGCCCGTGTAGGCGGCGAGCAGGCGTCTTTTCAGTCTCTAAACATGCAAAGGCACCAGACGAGCAGCCTGGCCGCTTGGTGTGTGAGGCCTACGTTTGTTCCTGACTCCCCCAGGAGGCTTTCTGACACACTAGTTCCTGTTTTCTTTTTGAGATTGGTAAAAATGATTTGCCATTTTCTCCTCCTTGTGACAGCCCTCTCGTTGTGCGGGTCCTCTAATTCCCGTGTCACCTCCCATTGTTCCCAGTAACAGTTGCTCGTAAGGAAAGCAGACAGTCTCATTCCTTGATTCTTTTATCCGTTAGGAAAACAATCAGGGTTCAGCAAAGAGTCCGAATTTCCTTTGATAAAAAAACCATGTTTGAGTTTTCAGAGATGAGAACAGACCTGCATGGTAGACAGGCATAAGTGAGCGGCTTTGTGGCTGGAGCCACGGGCCTGCGCCACCACAGCCCAGACCCTCCCACTTCCATGATGCAGTCTGGACTGACCCACTTGCTTTATAAAAAGTAAACTTAAGGTTTCGCCCTAAGATGGTCTATTTACAACTAAATAATTTTATTAGGATTTACAGGAAATCAAGAAGGAACTTTCAAAGACTGGCGAAGAAATGTATGTGGAAGAGTCTAAAGCCAGCAAAAGGCTGACCAAGCGTGTGCAGCAGATGATTGGGCAGATGGACAGCCTGCTGGCGCAGCTGGAGGCTGGCCAGAAGGCGGGCAAGCTGGGCCCCGCCGCCGAGGGCACGCCTGCTGGGTGAGTGGGTGCCCTGGACTCCGGCCCGGGGCCTCTGACTCGGCGCCGTCCTCAACCTGCGTACCTGCCAGCCACCCTTCCCTCTGATCTAGGAGCTGCAGCTTCTCCACGACGCTGTCACTGAAGCGGCTCTGAGTCAGGTCTTCCTAGCACCCTCTGTGCATGCACATGCACAGACACACGTGCAGACACTGCACACACAGACAGTGCATACACAGACACTGCACACATGTAGACACGGCACACACAGTGCACACGCACAGACCCTGCACACAGACACGTGCACGTGCTCAGACACTGCACACGCAGACACTGCACACGTACAGACACATGCATACGCAGACACTGCACACAGAGACACGTGCACACAGATACACGTGCACATGCGCACACTGCACACATACTGCACATGCAGACATGCACACGCAGACACTGCACATGGAGATACGTGCACATATGTAGACATTGCACACGCGCAGACACTGCACACAGAGATGATGCAGACACGCAGACATGGCACACAGACACTGCACACACGGACACTGCACACGTGCAGACACGTGCACATGTGTAGACAGTGCACACGCAGACACATACCCATGCACAGACACGTGCACACACACAGTGTGGTGCTGTTGCACGTGGGGAAGGCCTCTGGCAGCTTGCCTGCTCTCTCTGCATCCACCTCTCCCGCCCTTCTTCAGGCTGCCATCACCGGCCCTTCCAGAGCCTCCGTGGTTCAGCACTCCCAGCTTCTCCCTGCCCTCTGCCTCCAGCCTCAGCCCCGCTGGGCGCCTGTGTCCTTAGACCATCGCACTCTCTCCTGCCTCCTCCCTCTTCCTGAGCCCCTGCAGTCATGACCCCTGTGCAGGGGCCAGTGTTCCCTCAGGTTAACCTGCTGAGCCCTGTGGGCTCGCCTCCCTCATGTGTCAGAGGGCAGTGCGGCCCCTCCCACCCTGCTCCAGGCACGGGCCTGAGGAGCCCTCGTCCTCACCGCCCCAGAAAGGCTGGGCGCGCCAGGCGGCCGTGTGCAGCCGGCAACCAGTCAGAGTGGTAGCTTCTGCCCATGTCCGCGCTGGAGCTGTGGCCTCTGCCCCCCGGTCCGCGCTGGCCTGGGGTCCCCAGCTGATGGGGCAGGGGTCCCTGGGTGGAGGGCTGCCGGGTCAGGTCTAGGCTGCGGGCCCGCGGGGGTGAGGTGCCATGTGCAGGCTGTGTCCCCAGAGAGACGGTGATCAGTGTCTCCGAGCTCATCAGCGCCATGAAGCAGATCAAGCACATTCCCGAGAGCAAGCTGCTGAGCCTGGCCTCGGCCCTGGATGACAACAAGGACGGAAAGGTCGACATCAATGACCTCGTCAAGGTGGGTGTGGGCCCCTGAGGCCTGAGAGGCACCCGGCCCCCAGTGCTGGGGCTCCAACTTCGTCAGGAGCCTGGGGCCCCACCTTCGTCAGGAGCCTGGGGCCCCAGTGTCTCTGGGGCTCCTGTGTCTCCAGTCCAGTGGGGACTCTCGCCCGGAACATCAGCTGCCCAGCGTCCTGGCCATGGCGGTGCAGGGCCTGCCCGCAGCCCTCCTGGGTGCTCCGGGCACTCTGCCCCTCAGAGCCTGGCCTGCAGCCTCTGCGCTGTGCAGCCCACCTGCCTGCGGCCCTGGGTCCCAGGAGGCCCAGCTGGTGCCCTGCCCAGGGCTGCAACCTTGGGCCTCCTGCCCCTGGAGCCCCTCTCCGGCTGTGTGTGGCCTGGGCTCTGGAGTCTGTTGGCTCCTTGGGGTCGGGGGTCTGGTCCTCAGAAGGCCAGAGCGGGTGGAGGACCCCAGCCCCCGGGGGGACAGTGCCAAGGGCCTGCCTGGCCAGTCGCCACGTCCCGCGGCTGTGCTCTGAGAGGAGCCTCTGCCGTGAGAGGCAGAGTGGCCTGAGCCCCGCGCCCCCTCCCATGCACAGGTCATCGAGCTGGTGGACAAAGAAGACGTCCACATCTCCACCAGCCAGGTGGCCGAGATCGTGGCCACGCTGGAGAAGGAGGAGAAGGTGGAGGAGAAGGAGAAGGCCAAGGAGAAAGCGGAGAAGGAGGCGGCCGAGGCCCAGAACTAGAGCCGGCCCAGTCACCCGGCGCGCGGGCCTCCACGCCCCTCTCCCGCTGCAGCGGTCCCAACACGATGCTGATTGCTTTGAAGTGATTCTTAGTGACGGACCTAATATTTTATCTGGAATAAATCAGAAACTTCATAATCAAGTAATTTTTAACATTCATCATTCCATGAAGATTGAGTCAGCCCGGAACCCCCGCGCCCGTCCAGGGAGGTTTCTCTGAGTCAGCTGGGGCCCAGCGCCATGGGGTCTCAGCCGTGGTGGGCAAGGGCGGCTGGCCAGCGGGAGTTGTGGCCCTGCACAGCCCCCCAGCTCCTGAGGCGGCTCGGGCCTTCCTGCTTGCCCCCCGGTAGCGTCTGCTGCAGAGGAGAGGACCCATGCAGGGGTGCCCCCGGCAGACAGCCTCCTTGGCCTGGAGAAGCGGCTTCACGTGTTGTGGACTTGGACTCCTGAGCGTCAGTGTGAACCAGTGAGCAGACCACGCCCGCCGTCTCCATGGCTCCTGGGAACCTTGTCTGACACACTCGTGGGCATCCACATCCTTTCCTCAGTGACCTTGGATTCTCACCTAATCCTTCAACTAGCTAGCGCCGAGCTTCCTCACGCGACAAGTCTGCCCAGCTGAGCAAAGTGAGCATCAGTTATGCCAGGAGAGGTGCTATGAAGCCCTTGGAGATCAAGCCTCCCCTGTTCAGGAATTGGTCCTGCTTCTAGGCTGGGATGTCACCTCCTCACCCCACACCCCGGGTGTTCAGATGGATTTCATCGCGTGTCTCACCCCAGAGGCTGCGGCAGCGCTCGAGGGGCCTCTGTCCGCCTGAGGCCCCCCTGGCCACGGGCATGCAGCGGGTCCGGGAGCCGGGTGGCTGTGACCCAGCACTGTCTGGCTCTTCCTCTGGAGGCTTGGGCAGGGCCAGCCAGAGCGCTCCATGGTGAACCAGCGTGGGCCCTGGGAGACCTGAGGCTGGTGGGGACAGCTTCCAGATGACTTGAAACCTTGTGCTCAGCCGCTGACGGACTTTGGACGAGAGGAGCACCTCTGAGTCCTTCAGCGGACACCCTTGAGGGGGTGGTGGGTGCTAAAGGGCTTTACTGCAGTTGTCTCGGGGGGGGGGGCGCGTCCTAGGTGCGCCCTCAGTGTTTACGCGCTGTCTCACGTGTGTAGTGGCCTGGGTTTCCGCAGCAGCAGTGTGCTTGCTTGTGGCCCTCGTGGTGGCCGGCATGCTTGAGGAAAGGCGTCTTCCCGGCCCCGTTCTCACCTTGCCGCCTTCACCGGGCACCCCGCGCAACCCCTCATGTTCTCAACCCCCGACTCTGCGGCAGCACCTCCTCCCCACTGCCCCCACCCCGGCACGGCGAGACCCTTCTCCGGCATCTATACCCAGGCCTGTCTGCTGCAGGCTTCCCCTTCGAGCCACTTGTTTTTACTGTCCTGAACTTATTTATTGCAGCTGAGCAGAGTGCCCGGGTCCAGCTGTAACGGGTGAACAGTGCTGGGAGTGAGTGTGGGGTGTGACGCGGCGTCAGGGCGGCTGTCTGTCGGCGGACGCCCAGGGCCTGCACCCACCTCCCTGAGCTTTCTCAGGAGCGTGCTCAAGTCCCCGGGGCTGTGACCCCATGCCCACTGGAAGCACAGCGGTGTTCTCCCTGCTTTGCACCACCTGAACACCCCCGTTATTAAGGATTCAGGAGACTGACATAGCTTCCAGAGTCGCTTTGGAATATCCAGTTTCAGATTTTAAAGGTGAAGGGCACCATGCAGTTTGTGCAGTGTCACCTCCAGGCAGTGGGGCCAGCTCACCTGAGGGCCACCTCCTCGGGCTGCGCGTCAACACCTTTTTTAGAAATAGCGTTTTTTATTAAAATACCAAACTCATGTTCGGGTAGCAGCTCAGAGCACAATTTCTGAATCATGTGGCCCGTCCACAGTTGGGGTGGGAAGCGGCAGGGCTGTCTGAGTGTCTGCTCCCGCTGCGCTCCAGCCCGGCCTCGGGGTCGCCTGTCCTCGAGACTACTGGAGACTAGACCCTTGATTCCATGTGAGGAGAAGGCTGAATAAAGTGCCGTCTTGTATGACTGGACTGTCGAGGGATGCTCTGTCTGACCAGGTTGCTGTGGCAGCCTCTCCTCCCCACAGTGGGACTGGGGGTGGTCCCTAGTGGGCAGGGCTGGGACCCTGGCCAAGGCATCACCTGAGAGACTGAGGGCCCCCGGGGTCGGGGGAAGCACCTGCCAGGGCCTACCCCTGTCTGAGGGGCCCCAAGGCCCTGCAGGCCCCCCAACACCTGGGCAGAGCCGAGAGAGCCAGCCAGGCCTGCCGCCCCGGCCCACATCTCAGCTCCAGGGGTGTGCCCTGCCTGGGCAGACAGCTGAGCCCCACCTGGGGGGGCTGCCGGCAGACGGCCCAAGAGCAGGACAAGCCCCGTCCTGCTGCCTCCCTCCCAGTGGGGAAGTCCAGCCTGCCGCAGGCGGCCTCCCCCCTGCACTGGCTGCAGCCCCATGGGGGGTTCCTTGCGCCCTTGCTGAGCCCCGACACCCTGTGCCCCTGAGCTGGGCCTTGGCCACCTGTTTCTGCCCCATGGGTTCTGCACTCACGTGCGGCTCGTGACCAGGTGGGAGGATGCGGGTCCCTGCAGATACAGGCATAGACAAGGGGCTGCGGGGCTGCAGTGACCCCTCTCCGAGGTTCATCTCGCCCCCAGCAGGCACCCAGACCCGTTAGCCGTGCACTGAATGTGTCTACTCTGCTGGGCGGTGGCCAGGGGCAAGGGCTGCATGAGCTGCGAGCACGAGCTGGTGCCCTGGAGCGAGAGGCTTCTCATGGGCACAGTGCAGAAGGCCGCACGAAGGGGCACCAGCGGGCACAGCGGGCCGAGGGCAGGGCAGGGGTGGCTTATGGGCCTGCCTGCAGTCGGGACTCTGCAGCAACCTGGAGGGGCGCTTCTGGCCAAACTGAGGTCAGAGTGAGTGTCCATAACAGCAAAGACTTAATCGATTGTAAACAGAATCGACACATCCGGGTGATGCTGAGGAAGCTCCGGCCCTGGTGACGGAGTCACAGTGAGAACAGGTGACGGGAAGGAACTGGGGGCACCCGGCCTTCTCGGGAGGAAGTGGAGCCCGTCCCAGGAAGCTCTTCAGGTCTCCCTGAAGAATTCCAGCCCGTGGCTGGCTGGGAGGAATGCTGGGAGCCGGCTCCACTGGGCGCAGCCCCTTGGGATGGCCGTCATGGGGACAGGGAGCTGGAGTGCCCAGTGGGGAGCTGGATGTGAGGGCCACTGGCCATGTGCCCCGGGCACTACCTCATGCCCAGCCAGGGAAGTCTGGCCCACAGGAGGCTTCAGCATGCCCATGGCCACCCCCTCCACAAGCCACGTGCAGCAGAGGGGGCAAGGCTGTTTCAGACGAGGCCTGGGGGGGGACAGCCGGATGGGGCCCTGATTTACGGCCTGCTCTTGGTAGCTGGGGGCCTTCGTCCCTGGTGGGGCCACATGTTTTTACATTTATGATGCCGCAGCTCCCCCAAGACAGTGTCCGAGAAGTAGACAGCTGCGGCCAAGTGCGTTCACTCACCTGCCTTGGGAAGAGGACACTGCGAGGTCGGTATCCAGCCTGGCGAGGTGGGCAGGCAGCCTCCACAGGGTGGGAACAGGATTCCTAAGGCAAGGGAGCCAGGATGGAGGTGCAGACACTCCAGCCCAGTGATGCATCCCAGGCCGTGAGGGGAAGGCAGAGGGCGAGGCCAGGACAAGAGTCCAGGATTGGAGAGGGGCTCTAGAGTCTCCGAGGGCAGGCAGGGTGTTTATGCCTTGCACCCTAGGCCCACTGTGGCTTGCCCCGGGCCTGGGCGGGACCCCCACCTGCTTGCCGCAGGTGGAGCCGGGCCAGGTGGGAGAGGGGGAGGGCCGCGGGTGGAGGTGGGGTCTGGCTGGTGAGGAGCGGGGCCTGAGGAAGGCGTGGCCAGGGGCGGGGCGGGGCAGGGCGTGAAGGGCGTGCAGGTTCGGGCGCGCGGAGGAGTGGCCTGGCCACTGCCTGGCACCGCAGCTTACCCTCCGGGGCCCGTTTCTCCGGTCAGAGGCCAGCCCTGGGTTTCCATCCTGTGTCCCAGGAGGCCGCCCCCGCTCCGGCCGCCGGGCCCCTGGCTGTTCAGACAGCGCACCGAGCCCCCAGCCCCGGGCCAGGCCAAAGAGAGCCCGGGGCGCGGCGGGGACGCTGCCCGGCTAGCGCTAGAGGGCGTGCCTCGCCCGCGCTGCGCCCGTCCCGGCCGGGACCGCCTCCCGGCTGTGGCCTCGCCCGCGCCTCAGCGCTCTGGCCCTCCCTGCCTCCTTGCCCTTTCCGCCGCTATCGCTGCGTGTTCCCCGAGCACTGGACACAAACACAGGGTCTCTGGCCGGCTGGAGAGGCTTGGGAGGGGCCGGAGGCACTTTCCCGAGCAGTCGGGCTTTGGGTGGCGCCGTTATCCAGAGGCAAGCCCCTAGCAGCCTCTCCTGGTCTCCAGAAAGAAGGCCCAGAAACCCATCACTTGAAAGGTAAGCTGAGCACAGCGATAAAGGGAGCAAGTTTCTTTGAAGCCAGAATAGAGGTTCACAGTGCCCAGGGGCTGGCTTGTCCCTCAAGACGGTGGGACAGGAGGGACAGAGGGGCACCAGCTCGCACAGCAGGGTACGTTGGGGAGCGACAGCCAGCCCTGGCCAGTGCTCAGTTCCTGGCAGGACGGGAGTCCGCACGGCCACCTGTCCCTGAACCCACCCTAGCCTCCCCGCCGGGCACCACCGTTGCCGCCTCCAGGAAGCTTTCCCAGACTCACCCCCACCACTGCTGCGTGCTCTGCTGTCTTGCCTCCCTCAGGCTCTGAACCCTGCAGTAGGCAAGGTCCTGTTACTGGGCTTCAGCTCCCTGACTGACCAGAGTACTGGCATACAGTGCCTGCCAGGAGCTGTGCAGGGGCCATGGTGGGGCCCAAGGGGGTGCCAGGCCTGGGATGAGGAGGGAAGCCAGCCAGGAGCAGGGAGTGTGGGGTTCCATGCCCCGGGGCCGGGTGAGGGGGGCACGGTGTGGCAGGGGCAGCTACCTGGAAGCCTCCCTTTCCCCAGCTGACTGGGTCAGCAGTCCCGGGGGAGGGTGGCACAGGGGCCTTGGACAGCGGGTCTCTGAAGTCCACGATCTGAGGACAGACAGGGTGGCCAGGCCCAGCCTCTCCTCACTGCCCCTCCCACCAACACATCGTCTGTATCCCCCCCCCCTGGAGGCCCCAGACCAAGGCAGTGAAAACCTCCGGCGATCTCGAGGTTCTGCCACTGGCGGGCCTCTGTGCCACAGATCTGGGCTGGAAAGCCCAGGAGAGTGAGCCCCAGGCAGCCACGCCAGTCTGGAGGCCCCCACCCCTGCTACAACCAGGGAGCCCGCCCTCCTCAAGGGACAGATGATGGGACCTGCCCAGGAGGGCAGGGAGGACCTGGGAGTTGCCTGGGACCCCACACAAGAAAGACAGGAAAGCGCAGATCTGAACCAGCATCTGTTTATTTTTTGGAAAGCACGTCTGCCGGTTTGGCCCCCACAAGGCTGGGGTCCCTGAGAACAGAGACCACTCTGAGCCTGCTGACCAGCAGAGGACAGCCGCCCAAACTCAGGGCGGTTAACAGTACAAAAGTGACGAGACTGCACCGGTGGCTTCCTCTCCCAAGCTTTGGAAGGTAGCAGTCCGAGCTATTAAAGTCTAAAAGCATTGCGTAAGAAGTGTTAAATCTACAGCAAATACACCTTGTAAAAACTCAATAAATTATATATATAGATATATATAAACTTGTAACATCTAATAACATCTGAACCTGCATGCAGGGGTGGCCCCCCTGAAATTGCCTCCCTGCCTGGAAAACATTGCAATTAGAAGAAATTGTATGAAAATACCAGCTTGCTTTGAAGTCTAAAAAAATAAATCTCCTAGAGAAAAATCCTATAGAAATCTACTTCTCCTGCAAAAGAAGGCCAAAGGAAATAAAATATCCTCATGGAATCATCTCAAACTATTAATGACCCTTTAGGGTGCCTGGGAGTTGGCTCCAGCCTTGGGGTGCAGGCTTGGAGGCACCCTCAGCAATCCCCTAAACGAAGCATAAACCTCTTCACTGTTAATAAGTTAAAATTTAAACCTCTGCCATGTGGCTAAACCCTAGGGCCCTGGGGAGCGACGGGACATGGCTCTGGGGGTCGATAAATAACTTTACAAATATACAGTTCAAGGACAGAAAAGTCCCTCCCTACTCCGTGGTTTCTGCGTTTGTCTCAACAGTGAGTCCCCGGGGCCTCCCCCAGCTAAGGGGCCCCGCCCCCTGCCCCTGCACCCTCAGGGTCACGAGCCTCAGTTGTACCGGCCTGCCTTCTCCCATATAGACATTTTTATATATATGTATGTGTATATCATATACACAGCATCTATTTATATAAATGTACACTCATTTCTGGAATAAACCTTTCAGATAGAAGTTAAAGGCTCCCGCCTTCAGGTACCCGTAATTTCAGTCTCTGGGGGACAAGGTGGGGAGTGGGGAGGCCTGGAGGTGGGGGCTGCTAACACCCCAGGCAGAAGGTGCCACTTGTGGGGGGGTGCCACTCAGGGGCTTCCCTGTAGGCTCAGCTTGGGCGCTTGGAGGGGCCTCAGCCAGCTCTGGACACAGAGCCTAGCCAGCCCCTGGTGCTCCCTGTGGGGGGCCGTGGGTGGGGCAGGGAGCCCAGGAGGGCCCCATGGGAGAAGCCCCTTACATTCTACATTTGGTCCCTGGTGCTGCCAGTCTAGGTGGCCAAGAGGTCACCGCACAGCAGGGCGAGCACCCCAGGGACCCCAGAGCACACATGCGTGGGTGCACGCACGCCCACACACACACACACACACACACACACACAGGTGACGCTGTCTGTCCATCTGTCCATCCATCCACCCGTTCCAGGTCGTGGGCCCGGGCCGGCGGGACCCAGTGATCATGGCACCAGTGGCAGCACGACGGGCTGGGGTCTGTTCTCACATTGATGGGGGCTCGGCCGGCGGGCCCCGGCCCTTCACGTCCGCGAGCCTCCGCTGCCGGGTGGGGCTGGGGGCAGCAGGTCGTGAGCGAACACGGAGTCGTCCCCCGAGGAGCCAGAGCTGGGGGTGTCCTGGCCGCCCGGCGAGTACTGCTCGAAGGGCACCGACAGGTCCAGGTACTCCTGCGGGCGGGAGGCGGGCTACGGTCAGCGTGGGTCAGGGCCCCAGGCCTGCACACACGACTGACCGGGCCCGGGACAGCTCCCACTTGGGGTCGGCGGGCAGCTCGAGCTCGGAGACGTTGGCCAGGGTGGGGCCCTCGCCCGAGGACAGCCGGGCGATGCGTACCAGTGGTGTGTTGGAGCTCATGGATGAGCTGGACTCCAAGGACACCTGCTGGGTCGGCAGGGGCAGGTTGGTGCCGCGGGGCTGGGCAGCCAGGGCCCGGAGTGTGGCTCCCGCAGACCACATGCCCGAGAGGGGCCTGACTTCTGCCCCTGTGGTGCTAAATGGAGGTTTTTGACATATTTTGCCCCGGAGTAACCCGGCTCTACGGGATGACTGTGCAAACCGGGGAGGGCTCAGCCCACACTCTGATGTCCTCAGACTTTACAGACTTTACACTCAGGGCCGGGGCAGCGGGCCGGGCAAGGGCTGTCTCTTATACACATCTAGATGTGTATAAGAGACAGCCGCACAGGAGCCCTCACGGGGCGGGGCAGGGCGGGCCCACACTCACGTCGGTGGAAGTCACAGTGAGCACGCGGTCCAGGTCCTCCACCAGCTGCTTGAAGGTGGGCCTCTGCGAGGGTGCGGCGTGCCAGCACTCACGCATGATCATGTACCTGGAGGACACGCAAGTCGGCCCCGCCCTGCGTTCCCAGCGCCCCGCCCTCGGGGCTGGCCTCCCCTTCCCCAGAGGTGGGCGCGCACTCACAGGTCATGCGTGCAGTTGGCCGGCTTGTCCATGCGGTGGCCTTCCTTCAGCAGCTTGAAGAGCTCCTCCACGGGGATGCCAGGGTACGGCGAGCCCCCCAATGTGAAGATCTCCCAGAGCAGGACCCCAAAGGACCACCTGTGGGTGGTGGGGGGCACGGCCGCGTCAGCCCTGGAACAGACCCCATCAGAGCGCGGGGCTCGGGCCAGGGGGCTGCCTCCAAGACCTTCCCGGTGCCTGTCCCCAGAGGCCTGTGCTCCACCCCTCGCCCACGACCCTGCCAAGTCTGGGGCCACATACACGTCACTTTGGTGGGTGTAGACGCGGTCAAACAAGGCCTCGGGTGCCATCCACTTCACGGGCAGGCGGCCCTGCGGGGAGGAGAGGGCGTGTTGGCTGCCAGGCGCCCTCCTGGCCCGAGGGCCCCCCCTCCCTGGGCTGAGCTCACGTTTGTTGTCTTCTTGTAGTAGTCGAGGTTGTGCACATCCCGGGCCAGGCCAAAGTCGGCAATTTTCATCACGTTGTCCTCGGTCACCAGCACGTTGCGGGCCGCCAGGTCCCTGTGGATGCACTGGGGGTCGGGGGCGCGGGTTTGAGCCAGTCCCACAGTCTCTCCAACCACCGCGCCTGTCCCTAGGCCCCCCGGTGGCGCTCACCTTCTGCGAGGCCAGGTACTCCATGCCCCGCGCCACCTGGTAGGCGCAGGACACCAGGTCTTTGAAGGTGAGCTGCTCCTCAGGCAGCGGCAGGCATCGAAGGAGTAGTCAGTGCCCGGGGGCCGCCTCGCCCGCAGATACTCCCGCAGGTTGCCCTTGGCCGCGTACTCCACTAGCACGTACAGGGGCCCTGGGGGCGCGGATGGCTCAGAGGGGCACCCTGCAGGCCCTCACCGCCCCGCGTGCAGGCCCCGCCCACCGCCTTGTGAGGCCCCGCCCACCAAAGACCCCACTCGCTCCTGGCTCTCACCACCCTGCGTGCAGGCGCCTAGCAAGTTGATAATGTTCTTGTGTTTTCCGATCATCTTCATCATCTCCATCTCGGACACCAGGTCCGATAAGTCCTTATCCGTGGCGTCATCTGTGCGGGGATGGGTAGTGGAGTCAGGCAGGGCAGTCCAGCCTGGCACGGGCCCCTCACTACATCCCCACCCAACCATCACCTTTCAGCATCTTCACGGCCACCGTGACGGGCTTGGCAGCTCGGTCCTTGTCGATGCCAATGGCCTCTGCCATGACCACCTGGCCGAAGCAGCCCTCCCCAAGAGGCTTGCCCAGGGTCAGCCTGGTAGCAGAAGCAGAGAGGCCATGAGCATACCTGCCTGCTTGAGGCCCTCTTCCAGGCAGCAAGAGGTCGGTGGCACCACCTCCAGGAAGCCCTCCACACTTGCCCCGCAGCCCTGCTAACGGTTAAAGGATACTAACCCGTGACCTCTTGACTGTGAGGGCACTTTTCCAAGAGTGGGTCCCCCCTCACCCGTCTCAGAGGGAGAGTCCAGCCCCATATTCAGAGACCTGCTTGACTCCCATCTGAATTCAGTCAGGCCCGAGTGGGAACCCCTCCCCACCATGGGACCCCCACCCTCTGTGCTCCCCCAACCACCACTGGGTCAGGGCCCCAGGCCTGCACACACGACTGACCGGGCCCGGGACAGCTCCCACTTGGGGTCGGCGGGCAGCTCGAGCTCGGAGACGTTGGCCAGGGTGGGGCCCTCGCCCGAGGACAGCCGGGCGATGCGTACCAGTGGTGTGTTGGAGCTCATGGATGACTGGACTCCAAGGACACCTGCTTCCTGGTAGCAGAAGCAGAGAGGCCATGAGCATACCTGCCTGCTTGAGGCCCTCTTCCAGGCAGCAAGAGGTCGGTGGCACCACCTCCAGGAAGCCCTCCACACTTGCCCCGCAGCCCTGCTAACGGTTAAAGGATACTAACCCGTGACCTCTTGACTGTGAGGGCACTTTTCCAAGAGTGGGTCCCCCCTCACCCGTCTCAGAGGGAGAGTCCAGCCCCATATTCAGAGACCTGCTTGACTCCCATCTGAATTCAGTCAGGCCCGAGTGGGAACCCCTCCCCACCATGGGACCCCCACCCTCTGTGCTCCCCCAACCACCACTGGGTCAGGGCCCCAGGCCTGCACACACGACTGACCGGGCCCGGGACAGCTCCCACTTGGGGTCGGCGGGCAGCTCGAGCTCGGAGACGTTGGCCAGGGTGGGGCCCTCGCCCGAGGACAGCCGGGCGATGCGTACCAGTGGTGTGTTGGAGCTCATGGATGAGCTGGACTCCAAGGACACCTGCTGGGTCGGCAGGGGCAGGTTGGTGCCGCGGGGCTGGGCAGCCAGGGCCCGGAGTGTGGCTCCCGCAGACCACATGCCCGAGAGGGGCCTGACTTCTGCCCCTGTGGTGCTAAATGGAGGTTTTTGACATATTTTGCCCCGGAGTAACCCGGCTCTACGGGATGACTGTGCAAACCGGGGAGGGCTCAGCCCACACTCTGATGTCCTCAGACTTTACAGACTTTACACTCAGGGCCGGGGCAGCGGGCCGGGCAAGGGCACGGGCGGGCTCAGAACCTGGTATCTACTTTCTGTTACCTGTCGCTTGAGCGGGAAGCGGGAAACCTTGTGCACCGCGGGCGAGCCCAGGCCCTCTTGGGGGGGCTCCGCAGGCGGTAGAGAGTAATGGCGGCCACAGCCAGGATGAAGAGGAGGAAGCCCAGCCCATAGCTGAGGACGCCCGCGAACACGCCGCCAGCCTCACTGGCTTCCACCAGCTCCTCCTCGGCTGCAAAGACACAGGTGTCGGCGGCCTGGCCCAGCATCGCGGAACCGCGCACTGCCCCCAGCCGGAGCTGCAGGCACGGTGGGGGGCCCAAGACCAGGTACAGGCCCCGCCCCCGGTGGGGTTGGGGGGAGTGCCAAGACCTCGTTGAGTCTTCAGCAGCCAGAAGTGCGCAGGCCACGAGGAGCGTAGACAGACCCAGGAAACAAGAGAGCCCAGCAGAGCCAGCAGCACCCTCACCCGCCACCCAGGAGGCGCCAGCACCACCGCGTCAGCTGCTGGGGACCCCGCTGAGCAGGGGCGCTATGGAGGGGAGGCCCGTCTGGGCCGAGACAGGGCCGAGTGGACTTTGCCCGCAGGCCGGGTGTGGAACCCGGCGGAAGGCTCTGCAGTCCCTGGCCTCCCCGGCGGCACTGGCGCGTCCCGAGCCCCAAGAGGACAGAGCGAGAGCGGCAGAAGCCAATACCTGGCAGCACCACCAGCCACGCAGAGTGATGGGAAAACCCGATAGAATTGCCCGCCAGACACGTGTACTCCCCCGCGTCCTCAAAGGTGACATTGCGCAAGGATAGAACCTCTAGCTCCTTGTCGGTGGTGTTAGCGCCCGCCGTCTACAAAGAGAGAACACAGCGCGATAGGAGAGCACCAAGAGCAGCCCACGGGCACCGCAGCCAGAGTCCACTCGGCGCCGATCCGGCCGGGCTGCAAGGAAAACGCCGCCACCGCCACCGCGACCAGGGCCACCGCGGCCGAGCGGCCTCTGCCCCGCGCGTCCACACCGAGACCGAAGCCAGTCCCTCCACCGGCGAGTCCTCTGTCCCAGGTGAGCCAGACGTGTTGGCCGTCAGCACAGCAGGCAGGGTGAGCGTGCACCGGGGAAAGGGGAGATGTGTATAAGAGACAGGTGCTCCACCCCTCGCCCACGACCCTGCCAAGTCTGGGGCCACATACACGTCACTTTGGTGGGTGTAGACGCGGTCAAACAAGGCCTCGGGTGCCATCCACTTCACGGGCAGGCGGCCCTGCGGGGAGGAGAGGGCGTGTTGGCTGCCAGGCGCCCTCCTGGCCCGAGGGCCCCCCCTCCCTGGGCTGAGCTCACGTTTGTTGTCTTCTTGTAGTAGTCGAGGTTGTGCACATCCCGGGCCAGGCCAAAGTCGGCAATTTTCATCACGTTGTCCTCGGTCACCAGCACGTTGCGGGCCGCCAGGTCCCTGTGGATGCACTGGGGGTCGGGGGCGCGGGTTTGAGCCAGTCCCACAGTCTCTCCAACCACCGCGCCTGTCCCTAGGCCCCCCGGTGGCGCTCACCTTCTGCGAGGCCAGGTACTCCATGCCCCGCGCCACCTGGTAGGCGCAGGACACCAGGTCTTTGAAGGTGAGCTGCTCCTCAGGCAGCCGGCAGGCATCGAAGGAGTAGTCAGTGCCCGGGGGCCGCCTCGCCCGCAGATACTCCCGCAGGTTGCCCTTGGCCGCGTACTCCACTAGCACGTACAGGGGCCCTGGGGGCGCGGATGGCTCAGAGGGGCACCCTGCAGGCCCTCACCGCCCCGCGTGCAGGCCCCGCCCACCGCCTTGTGAGGCCCCGCCCACCAAAGACCCCACTCGCTCCTGGCTCTCACCACCCTGCGTGCAGGCGCCTAGCAAGTTGATAATGTTCTTGTGTTTTCCGATCATCTTCATCATCTCCATCTCGGACACCAGGTCCGATAAGTCCTTATCCGTGGCGTCATCTGTGCGGGGATGGGTAGTGGAGTCAGGCAGGGCAGTCCAGCCTGGCACGGGCCCCTCACTACATCCCCACCCAACCATCACCTTTCAGCATCTTCACGGCCACCGTGACGGGCTTGGCAGCTCGGTCCTTGTCGATGCCAATGGCCTCTGCCATGACCACCTGGCCGAAGCAGCCCTCCCCAAGAGGCTTGCCCAGGGTCAGCCTGGTAGCAGAAGCAGAGAGGCCATGAGCATACCTGCCTGCTTGAGGCCCTCTTCCAGGCAGCAAGAGGTCGGTGGCACCACCTCCAGGAAGCCCTCCACACTTGCCCCGCAGCCCTGCTAACGGTTAAAGGATACTAACCCGTGACCTCTTGACTGTGAGGGCACTTTTCCAAGAGTGGGTCCCCCCTCACCCGTCTCAGAGGGAGAGTCCAGCCCCATATTCAGAGACCTGCTTGACTCCCATCTGAATTCAGTCAGGCCCGAGTGGGAACCCCTCCCCACCATGGGACCCCCACCCTCTGTGCTCCCCCAACCACCACTGGGTCAGGGCCCCAGGCCTGCACACACGACTGACCGGGCCCGGGACAGCTCCCACTTGGGGTCGGCGGGCAGCTCGAGCTCGGAGACGTTGGCCAGGGTGGGGCCCTCGCCCGAGGACAGCCGGGCGATGCGTACCAGTGGTGTGTTGGAGCTCATGGATGAGCTGGACTCCAAGGACACCTGCTGGGTCGGCAGGGGCAGGTTGGTGCCGCGGGGCTGGGCAGCCAGGGCCCGGAGTGTGGCTCCCGCAGACCACATGCCCGAGAGGGGCCTGACTTCTGCCCCTGTGGTGCTAAATGGAGGTTTTTGACATATTTTGCCCCGGAGTAACCCGGCTCTACGGGATGACTGTGCAAACCGGGGAGGGCTCAGCCCACACTCTGATGTCCTCAGACTTTACAGACTTTACACTCAGGGCCGGGGCAGCGGGCCGGGCAAGGGCACGGGCGGGCTCAGAACCTGGTATCTACTTTCTGTTACCTGTCGCTTGAGCGGGAAGCGGGAAACCTTGTGCACCGCGGGCGAGCCCAGGCCCTTCTTGGGGGGGCTCCGCAGGCGGTAGAGAGTAATGGCGGCCACAGCCAGGATGAAGAGGAGGAAGCCCAGCCCATAGCTGAGGACGCCCGCGAACACGCCGCCAGCCTCACTGGCTTCCACCAGCTCCTCCTCGGCTGCAAAGACACAGGTGTCGGCGGCCTGGCCCAGCATCGCGGAACCGCGCACTGCCCCCAGCCGGAGCTGCAGGCACGGTGGGGGGCCCAAGACCAGGTACAGGCCCCGCCCCCGGTGGGGTTGGGGGGAGTGCCAAGACCTCGTTGAGTCTTCAGCAGCCAGAAGTGCGCAGGCCACGAGGAGCGTAGACAGACCCAGGAAACAAGAGAGCCCAGCAGAGCCAGCAGCACCCTCACCCGCCACCCAGGAGGCGCCAGCACCACCGCGTCAGCTGCTGGGGACCCCGCTGAGCAGGGGCGCTATGGAGGGGAGGCCCGTCTGGGCCGAGACAGGGCCGAGTGGACTTTGCCCGCAGGCCGGGTGTGGAACCCGGCGGAAGGCTCTGCAGTCCCTGGCCTCCCCGGCGGCACTGGCGCGTCCCGAGCCCCAAGAGGACAGAGCGAGAGCGGCAGAAGCCAATACCTGGCAGCACCACCAGCCACGCAGAGTGATGGGAAAACCCGATAGAATTGCCCGCCAGACACGTGTACTCCCCCGCGTCCTCAAAGGTGACATTGCGCAAGGATAGAACCTCTAGCTCCTTGTCGGTGGTGTTAGCGCCCGCCGTCTACAAAGAGAGAACACAGCGCGATAGGAGAGCACCAAGAGCAGCCCACGGGCACCGCAGCCAGAGTCCACTCGGCGCCGATCCGGCCGGGCTGCAAGGAAAACGCCGCCACCGCCACCGCGACCAGGGCCACCGCGGCCGAGCGGCCTCTGCCCCGCGCGTCCACACCGAGACCGAAGCCAGTCCCTCCACCGGCGAGTCCTCTGTCCCAGGTGAGCCAGACGTGTTGGCCGTCAGCACAGCAGGCAGGGTGAGCGTGCACCGGGGAAAGGGGAGATGTGTATAAGAGACAGGTGCTCCACCCCTCGCCCACGACCCTGCCAAGTCTGGGGCCACATACACGTCACTTTGGTGGGTGTAGACGCGGTCAAACAAGGCCTCGGGTGCCATCCACTTCACGGGCAGGCGGCCCTGCGGGGAGGAGAGGGCGTGTTGGCTGCCAGGCGCCCTCCTGGCCCGAGGGCCCCCCCTCCCTGGGCTGAGCTCACGTTTGTTGTCTTCTTGTAGTAGTCGAGGTTGTGCACATCCCGGGCCAGGCCAAAGTCGGCAATTTTCATCACGTTGTCCTCGGTCACCAGCACGTTGCGGGCCGCCAGGTCCCTGTGGATGCACTGGGGGTCGGGGGCGCGGGTTTGAGCCAGTCCCACAGTCTCTCCAACCACCGCGCCTGTCCCTAGGCCCCCCGGTGGCGCTCACCTTCTGCGAGGCCAGGTACTCCATGCCCCGCGCCACCTGGTAGGCGCAGGACACCAGGTCTTTGAAGGTGAGCTGCTCCTCAGGCAGCCGGCAGGCATCGAAGGAGTAGTCAGTGCCCGGGGGCCGCCTCGCCCGCAGATACTCCCGCAGGTTGCCCTTGGCCGCGTACTCCACTAGCACGTACAGGGGCCCTGGGGGCGCGGATGGCTCAGAGGGGCACCCTGCAGGCCCTCACCGCCCCGCGTGCAGGCCCCGCCCACCGCCTTGTGAGGCCCCGCCCACCAAAGACCCCACTCGCTCCTGGCTCTCACCACCCTGCGTGCAGGCGCCTAGCAAGTTGATAATGTTCTTGTGTTTTCCGATCATCTTCATCATCTCCATCTCGGACACCAGGTCCGATAAGTCCTTATCCGTGGCGTCATCTGTGCGGGGATGGGTAGTGGAGTCAGGCAGGGCAGTCCAGCCTGGCACGGGCCCCTCACTACATCCCCACCCAACCATCACCTTTCAGCATCTTCACGGCCACCGTGACGGGCTTGGCAGCTCGGTCCTTGTCGATGCCAATGGCCTCTGCCATGACCACCTGGCCGAAGCAGCCCTCCCCAAGAGGCTTGCCCAGGGTCAGCCTGGTAGCAGAAGCAGAGAGGCCATGAGCATACCTGCCTGCTTGAGGCCCTCTTCCAGGCAGCAAGAGGTCGGTGGCACCACCTCCAGGAAGCCCTCCACACTTGCCCCGCAGCCCTGCTAACGGTTAAAGGATACTAACCCGTGACCTCTTGACTGTGAGGGCACTTTTCCAAGAGTGGGTCCCCCCTCACCCGTCTCAGAGGGAGAGTCCAGCCCCATATTCAGAGACCTGCTTGACTCCCATCTGAATTCAGTCAGGCCCGAGTGGGAACCCCTCCCCACCATGGGACCCCCACCCTCTGTGCTCCCCCAACCACCACTGGGTCAGGGCCCCAGGCCTGCACACACGACTGACCGGGCCCGGGACAGCTCCCACTTGGGGTCGGCGGGCAGCTCGAGCTCGGAGACGTTGGCCAGGGTGGGGCCCTCGCCCGAGGACAGCCGGGCGATGCGTACCAGTGGTGTGTTGGAGCTCATGGATGAGCTGGACTCCAAGGACACCTGCTGGGTCGGCAGGGGCAGGTTGGTGCCGCGGGGCTGGGCAGCCAGGGCCCGGAGTGTGGCTCCCGCAGACCACATGCCCGAGAGGGGCCTGACTTCTGCCCCTGTGGTGCTAAATGGAGGTTTTTGACATATTTTGCCCCGGAGTAACCCGGCTCTACGGGATGACTGTGCAAACCGGGGAGGGCTCAGCCCACACTCTGATGTCCTCAGACTTTACAGACTTTACACTCAGGGCCGGGGCAGCGGGCCGGGCAAGGGCACGGGCGGGCTCAGAACCTGGTATCTACTTTCTGTTACCTGTCGCTTGAGCGGGAAGCGGGAAACCTTGTGCACCGCGGGCGAGCCCAGGCCCTTCTTGGGGGGGCTCCGCAGGCGGTAGAGAGTAATGGCGGCCACAGCCAGGATGAAGAGGAGGAAGCCCAGCCCATAGCTGAGGACGCCCGCGAACACGCCGCCAGCCTCACTGGCTTCCACCAGCTCCTCCTCGGCTGCAAAGACACAGGTGTCGGCGGCCTGGCCCAGCATCGCGGAACCGCGCACTGCCCCCAGCCGGAGCTGCAGGCACGGTGGGGGGCCCAAGACCAGGTACAGGCCCCGCCCCCGGTGGGGTTGGGGGGAGTGCCAAGACCTCGTTGAGTCTTCAGCAGCCAGAAGTGCGCAGGCCACGAGGAGCGTAGACAGACCCAGGAAACAAGAGAGCCCAGCAGAGCCAGCAGCACCCTCACCCGCCACCCAGGAGGCGCCAGCACCACCGCGTCAGCTGCTGGGGACCCCGCTGAGCAGGGGCGCTATGGAGGGGAGGCCCGTCTGGGCCGAGACAGGGCCGAGTGGACTTTGCCCGCAGGCCGGGTGTGGAACCCGGCGGAAGGCTCTGCAGTCCCTGGCCTCCCCGGCGGCACTGGCGCGTCCCGAGCCCCAAGAGGACAGAGCGAGAGCGGCAGAAGCCAATACCTGGCAGCACCACCAGCCACGCAGAGTGATGGGAAAACCCGATAGAATTGCCCGCCAGACACGTGTACTCCCCCGCGTCCTCAAAGGTGACATTGCGCAAGGATAGAACCTCTAGCTCCTTGTCGGTGGTGTTAGCGCCCGCCGTCTACAAAGAGAGAACACAGCGCGATAGGAGAGCACCAAGAGCAGCCCACGGGCACCGCAGCCAGAGTCCACTCGGCGCCGATCCGGCCGGGCTGCAAGGAAAACGCCGCCACCGCCACCGCGACCAGGGCCACCGCGGCCGAGCGGCCTCTGCCCCGCGCGTCCACACCGAGACCGAAGCCAGTCCCTCCACCGGCGAGTCCTCTGTCCCAGGTGAGCCAGACGTGTTGGCCGTCAGCACAGCAGGCAGGGTGAGCGTGCACCGGGGAAAGGGGAGATGTGTATAAGAGACAGGTGCTCCACCCCTCGCCCACGACCCTGCCAAGTCTGGGGCCACATACACGTCACTTTGGTGGGTGTAGACGCGGTCAAACAAGGCCTCGGGTGCCATCCACTTCACGGGCAGGCGGCCCTGCGGGGAGGAGAGGGCGTGTTGGCTGCCAGGCGCCCTCCTGGCCCGAGGGCCCCCCCTCCCTGGGCTGAGCTCACGTTTGTTGTCTTCTTGTAGTAGTCGAGGTTGTGCACATCCCGGGCCAGGCCAAAGTCGGCAATTTTCATCACGTTGTCCTCGGTCACCAGCACGTTGCGGGCCGCCAGGTCCCTGTGGATGCACTGGGGGTCGGGGGCGCGGGTTTGAGCCAGTCCCACAGTCTCTCCAACCACCGCGCCTGTCCCTAGGCCCCCCGGTGGCGCTCACCTTCTGCGAGGCCAGGTACTCCATGCCCCGCGCCACCTGGTAGGCGCAGGACACCAGGTCTTTGAAGGTGAGCTGCTCCTCAGGCAGCCGGCAGGCATCGAAGGAGTAGTCAGTGCCCGGGGGCCGCCT
>SJYC01066073.1:0-22096 GCA_006408675.1 Madoqua kirkii | reverse complement strand
GGGGGGGGGGGGGGGGGTGCGCGTGCTGGGGACTACTCAGCCCCCTGTCCCCAAGGACCTCAGGAAAAGCCTCCCTTGATCCACACAAGGGGGCCTTCCCACACCCGCACAGCCACAGGAGCCACACCCGGTGGACAACAAGCATCCTTTGTGCCTGGTGGGTGCCCGGGGGCCACGTGCCGGCGTCTGTCCCCAAGGGTCTGCAGCACCTGTTCCTGCATGCGCCCTCAAAGCCTAAGCTCAGTGAGGGGCGCCAAGGGGCACCGTGCCCTAGAGGAGCCATGCCAGGCCCTCCTCTGGCCCTGTCTCCCAGGCCCAGAATCCCCGTGACCCTGCCACTCACCACCCGTGACTGCTTCCCCCACTGGCAGAACAGGGAGGCCACCCAAGTCGGGGACTTGAGACCCCCTCTGCCCTGGGGCCACGCCCCGGGACTGCGGTCCACCCGGCCAGGGCTGGAGCTGGTCTGCGGGGACAGCCGCGGCCTCTGCTGGGGGAACTTGCTCCTGGTTCAGAGTCACTTCAGGTTTGGAGTCACCACAGTTGTCCCGTCATTCAGTCCTGTCCGACTCTTTGCGACCCCAAAGCCTGCAGCACTCCAGGCACCTCTGTCCTTCACCGTCTCCTGGAGTTTGCTCAAACTCACGTCCTACCGTTCACTCATTCACTACAGCTGAGGCCCCCTCAACGCACCGGGTGTGCCCGGGTTGGGGGAGACCAGGAGAACAAGGATTGAAATCAGACCTGACTCAAAGGAGCCCCCTGGAGCCGCTGGAAGAGAAGAGCCCTCAGGTCCCGGAAGCGCAAAGC
The DNA here is from genome assembly GCA_006408675.1 of Madoqua kirkii. Classification (NCBI taxonomy): domain Eukaryota; kingdom Metazoa; phylum Chordata; class Mammalia; order Artiodactyla; family Bovidae; genus Madoqua; species Madoqua kirkii. The sequence continues at coordinate 21,286 of SJYC01066073.1, read as the reverse complement.
TCTCCACCACCAGGTACTGCTTTAAACAGTCCAGAGGGCACCCCACAGGGACCCTGAAGTCAGGGCCCTTCCCCCCTCCAAAAGAATCTGAAAGGTTTGGTAACAAAGTTAGAAAAAGAAAGGGTGGGACCCTGAAGTCAGGGCCTTCCCCCTCTCCCAAAGACTCTGAAAGGTTTGGTAACAAAGTTAGAAAAAGAAAGGGGTGGGATTCGGAGGCCTGACAATTCGGAGGCTAATGAGGGTTTACAGGATTATCCAGCCTAATCCTCCTACAACCGGCCACCAGGACTCCTGGACAGGCAAGGAAACTGAGGCTGCGGGCAAGCACTGGACCTGGGGCGGGCAGGCAGCCCCTCGGGGCCCAGCAGAGCCTGGGGTGACGGACCCGCCCCCCCCAGAGAGGCTCCCCACCACAAGCCTTCATTCACTTGTAAATCACTTGGGCCAGCCAGGGCTCCCCCTCCCCCAAACCGCTGCCTGGGCACGATGTCCCCACCTCCTCAACGGGACCCAGTTGGGCTTCTCTGGCCCAATTCTAAAATGGGGTGTGCCGGGCCCCATATGGGGCCCCGAGTGGGACTTGAAGACCTGGAGGGTAGGGTGGGGACGCTCTGCAGCTCCATGCAGGGGCTCAGAGGCCAGAAGTCCAGCCTCGGGCTCAGCCCAGGTTAATGAATCACCCAGAGGCCCGTGGGGCTCAAAGTCCAGCCCTGCCGGGGAGCAGGCAGGAGAGGTTGCCACCAGCGCCTTCCTGAGCGGTGCTCTGTGCCCCCAGGGACCACTACCTGCCGAGTAGGGGCCCCTGCCCAGGCCCTCACTGAGAACGTGGCTCTACGTGGAGAGGAAGGCTCCCGGGGTGGCTGGGGCAGGCCTGCTGCGGAACTTCCTCCACTGTCCTTGACCTTTGCCAGCTCCAGCGCCATAACTTGTGGTCTTGGGAGACAGCCAGGCTGGGACCTTTGTAAATTTCACGAGGCCTCTGCAGCTCCTTCAGGAACCGGATTAAGTTTATTGATCTTTCAACTCTCTACCTGTTACACCAACTTTCCTGCGGAGGCAGGGGCCCAGTCCTCGGTCTTTCCACCCCAGGTCCGCATCTGGTGGGGACGCCGGCAGCCCCTTAAAGCGGGGCGGGGGTGGGGGTGCCCGCTGCCCGCCCCCCACCCTCAGAGCTAAGCCAGGGCCCCAGGGCAGGGGAGCCCCAGCCAGAGCCTCCGCTTAGCACCAGATGTGTATAAGAGACAGCCGCTGAATGACACGCACATTCAAGCGCCGGGCCCACTTTCATTCATAAAAAAATGACATTGTTCCGGGAGGCCGCCGCCGCCGCCGCCGCCGCCGCAGGAAGGGGCGCGGGGGGCTCGGGGAGGGGCGGGCCGCCATCTGCCTGCGTCCAGCCCGCGGCCGCCGCCTCCCTGGCACCGCGCGCCCGCAGCCGCCCGGCTCACACCTCCCTGCGAGGCCGGGCCGCCATCAATGCGCGTCTGTGGCCGCGCCGAGGTACAAAGGAGCGGCTGTTCGGGTCCCGCCCGGGTGGGGCGTGAGCTCACCGGGCGAAGGCCTCCCTCCGCGCGGCTGCCCGGCCGGGGACCGGGGTGCGCGCAGTCCCTCGTGCGCGCCGACCCTCTCCAGCGACATAAAGTAGGCGGTCTCAAGGGGGGCGGGCTCCCTACGGCCGCCCCCCCCCCCCTAGGTACAAAGGAGCGGCTGTTCGGGTCCCGCCCGGGTGGGGCGTGAGCTCACCGGGCGAAGGCCTCCCTCCGCGCGGCTGCCCGGCCGGGGACCGGGGTGCGCGCAGTCCCTCGTGCGCGCCGACCCTCTCCAGCGACATAAAGTAGGCGGTCTCAAGGGGGGCGGGCTCCCTACGGCCGCCCCCCCCCCCCGGCCTCCCCTCTCTGCCCGGCCGCCACCGGGAGCCTGGCAGAGCGCGTGCCGGGCGTGGGCACCCGGAGCTCTCGGCCGGGAGGCGGTGCGCGCTTGCACCTCGGGGACCCAGATGCGTGTGCGGGGCGGGGCCCAGGGCCAAGACGCGCTTCAGACCCTCCGCGGCCCGCGCCCCACCGGCCCTTCTTGCCGACCCTCGACGTCCTGCCGAACCTTGGTCCCCAGAGGGGGACCACAGCCCCACGCAGTTCGGGCATTCGCGCTAACCACTTCTCAGCCCGGCCTGGCGCCCCAGGGGGGCAGTCATCTTAACTCACGGGGCATGAGAGCTGGGATGGAGAAAACGGAGGCACTAGAAGGTGTCACCTGGACGTGCAGGCCACTGAGGGGCTGTGGCCCCGCCGCGGGCTGACGCACTTTCACACCCTCCCTTCAAAGTCCAGAGTCTGCTTTGGCTGAAGCTGGCCATGAACTGGGGCCCGAAGGGGGCTGGGGAAGCGGCACCAGTAGCAGGCATTTTCTGTCAGTGCGGACCCCGCAGAACAATGGGAATCGTGCAAACGCAGCCCGCAAGCCCTCCCGACCGTGCCCGGGGGCAGGCTGCGCCCGGTTGGGGAGCGGCGGGGGGCGGGGAGCGCGGATGCCACGGCGGTGCCCAGCTCGCCGCCACAGCCTCGTACTTGGGTGGCAGCCCTGCGGCTCCAGGCGCCCCACAAACTGCCGCGCCAGCTCTGGCCCCGATCCCCGGGGAGGGCGGGCGGCAGAAACCCAGACGCCGGCCCCGCGATGCCAGCGCAGAGCGTGCCCTGGGGCCCACTCAGACACCCAACGCCCCACACCCACCTCACGCCCGTTCCCCGGCCCTGCCGCCGCCGCCCGCCGGGTCCCCGCGTACCTGCCGCTCTCCGCGCAAAGCGGGGCTCCACGCCCGGGGACCCGAGGACGGCGCCGGTCGTGACCGCCACTGCCAAGCAAAACGCGAGGGCGCGGCCGGGGCGCCCATCGCGGGGGCGGGGGGTGCGGCGTCCTCAGGCCGCGCGCGCCAGCATGCTGCCCCCCATGGCCCGGCTCTAGCACCGGGGGGAGGAGGGCGCCGCTGCGGAGTCTGCGGGAGGAAGCAGGCAACTCGTTACGCGGGCGGGCTGGGGCGCGCAGGGGCGGAGGCGGCGGTGGCCGGGCTCCCGCGCCCCGGCCCCTCGATCCCCGGCCGCCCCGCCCGCCGCCGCCGCCGCCGCCCAGGGCTCCCGGGCCGCCTGGCGCCGGCCGCCGCCTCCCCACCGCGGTCCCTCCTCCCCCTTCCCTCCCTGGCTGCTGCAGAGCCCTCCCAGGGCGGCGGCGGCGGCGGCGGCAAACTTTCCAGAGCGGGAAGCCTCGCCCCGGCCGGGCCCCACCGCAGACACCGCCTGGGATCCGAGCCCGCCGAACGCTCCGGAACCCTCGCGCCCGCCGGGTCCCCACGCACCGACCTGGCGGTCCCGGGCGCCCGACTCGCTGAGCGCGGCTCCCGATCGCGCCCGCCGCGCGCCGGCCCAGCGCCTGCGCCTCGTCCCTCGGGCCGTCCGCTCGGCAGTGCTTGGTGCGCCCAGCCGAGCTGGACCGCGCGGCGTCAGCTGCCGGGGTCAGCTGCCCGCGCCGCCGCCGCCGCCACCGCGCACTGAGGCCGGGCGGCCGGGCGCGCGGCAGCCAGTGGGGGCCGGCCCGCTCCCGCCCCGCCCCGCCCCGGCCACGCCCGCCCCTGCTCGCGGGGCGCGGGGAAACGCCCCTCCCCTGGGGCGGTCCGGGGGCGGGGCCGCGGCGGCCTGGCCCCTGCCCGCGGAGGGGATTAGAGGGGGCGGGGCGGGGGCGCCCGGCGGTCTCGGAGGGCGTGGGAGCTGGCTCCTCCGCGAGGCCCCCAGTCTCACCGTCGGGCCCCCCCGCACAGAGAGGCCGAGCGCGGGTTTCTCTGCACAGCGCGCTGTCCCGGTGGCCACCGGGCCGCCGACCAGGGGCTCAGGCCCGGGGAAGGCTGGGTGAGAGGGGGCGTAGAGAGGAATGGTCTCTGCGGGTGAGACTTGTCAGAGAGGCTTCACCGAGACGGAGCCGTACAGGCTAGGCCCCGGGGCGTGAGCAGCCCAGAAAGCCTGGAAGTAAGGCTTGTTCGGCCTGCGGCCTGGGGTTGGGATGCTAGGGGCCTGCACTCCCGGGAGCTGGAGGCCTGCTGCTGCATTTATGAAGCGCCTGCTGCATGCTCGCAGAGCTCAGCTGCCTGAGTTCCCGGCCAGAGCGGCTCCCAGGCACACGCCAACCCAGGGAAGAGTTTGGAGACAGGGTGCTCGCTCCACATGCGAATGGAGGGCGGGGCTGGGCGGCCAGGGTGCAGGACCCCGACTTGGGGGCTCTGAAGAAGGCGGTGGGGAGCTGATGGCAAAGCCTGAGATGCCTGGAGTGGGGGGAGGGGTCCTGCAGGAGCAAGAAGAGGGGAGAAGGTGATCCTGGGCCTGCCTCTGGGCCCCCCAGCCAAGTACCTCTGGCTTCTCAGACTCCGTGTGCCCGTCAGCAAATTGGTCGAGGAGAGTGCCTCTGACCTGCTGCTGCGGCCACGCTGCTGTTCCAGGTGCAGCCTGGAGACACCCCAGCCTTTGGGGCTAGACCCTGGGGCCCTGAAGCCGCGCAGGGAAAAATCAAGTCTGACTCTGTGTTGGAACTATTTGTTTGATTTGCTTGCCACTCCTTATGTTTTTATTACAATCATACAGAATGGCCTGCCTTGGAGAATCCTGCTCCTCTGCCTGTTAAAAAGCGCCTTGGTTGAGAACCCTGTCCACCTTCCTCCAGATGGCAGGGGGGAAGAAACCAACACATCATCCTGCCTAAGGCTTGCCACTCTAGAAGGTATTTGCAACATTCGTGGACTTTTTCCTTTGCTTCCTCACCTCCCCCATCCCTGATCTGTGAAAGAAGCTGGTATCCAGACCCCAGTAAGGTCGCTGCTGGGAGACGTTAGTCTGCCACCTTCTCAGCCACTGGCTCTCAACCCCTCGGCTCTGGTTCGCTGGCCGCTGCGCGGCGAGCACAGCAAGCTTGGGCTTGCTGACAGAAGGGCCGACTGCTCTGTGCCCGCCCGACAGATGAGCGCCTCCGCCGTGCTGCCGCAGTTGCCTGCTCTGGTCAAGCCCGCATCCCCCAGACTGGCCAGGGGCACCATCCGTTTCCATGTGGGTCTGGCCTGTGGGCACTGCTAGCAGGCAAGGGCGGAGGGCACTCCCACTGTGCCCGCCAGAGTGGGCCGTGAGCCCCCGCTTCCTCCAGCGAAGGGCCCTGGGTGACCTCTGGGTGCTCGACACCGACACCCTGGGCTACTGCACAAATTCCCAATAACCGGTTGGCTGGAATTTAGTCTCTCCCAGTTCTAGGGGCCAGCAGTCTGTAACCAAGGCGTCAGTGGGACTGTCCCTCGGCCCCACACTCCCAGCCCCGTCTCAGACTCTCAGACTCTCGGGGAGGGTCCTCCCGCCTCTTCCTGCCGCTGGTGGTTCCTGGCTATCCTTGGCTTGTGGCTGCATCCACCCCAGTCTCCCCCTTTGTAGCCACATGGTTTTTCTTCCATTGTATAAGGACACTTGTCTTTGGATGTAGGGCCACCCAGATAATCCAGGCTGAGCTCTCGATCTCATGAGCTTAATTCAATGACTGTAACAGACTCTTTTCCCAAATGAGGTCGCATTCCCAGGCTCCAGGAGCGGATCTCCCTTTCGGAGGCCCCTCCTGCCCTTCAGCGCACACCCTCCCCCCGCGGTGGCTGGCACCTTTGATGCTGCCCATGGTTTGAAGTGGTCCCTCCACTGCAGCCTGTTTCCAACGGCACCGTCAGGTGGCATCTGGGTCAGAGTTCAGGAGCGTTTCCGTGGCTCTTGGCAGAGGAGTCTGCCAAGTTGCTTCCAGAGGGTCCGATGCTGCTCTTGCCAGCCCCGGAGGAGGCCAGCCCTGGAGGAGTCGCTGCCCACTAGGCCCCACCCTCGTCACCAGGGGAGGGCCCTGCTCAAAGGCATTCTTATTATTCTTGACAAAATAATTTTTTTGTTCACAATTATTGTTTCCAAGTCAGCACATTCAGCTGGAGCAAGCTGTCCCACGGGACCTTCTTCAGACGGCAGGCGTGCCCCCAGGCCGGTTCCCCAGGATGGCCAATGGAGGTGGCCTCCAAAGTGCCCCTGGTAGCCGGAGTTTTACCACAGCCTGTCCCTGTCGACAGGGCATCTCCCCCGAGGCCCCCTGCCGCTCGGCAGGGCTGAGTCCTCCTCAGGCCCACTGGAGCCCAGGGCTTGCTGTTGACCTCTCCCTGCCCGCTCCCCACCCCCCAAACACCGACCCCACCTCCCAAGGACCACAGCACGGGGAAGGAAGGTGGGTGTGGAGGCTGAGGGCAGCCGGGCCCAGCCCAGCCCGCTGGGTGAGTCAGAGCTGTGCGGCCCTGCGTGCTGGGGCTTGTGCGGGTGAGCGGGCCGCCGTGGGCCCTGGGTGCAGATCCCAGCGGGCTGTTAGCACCCAGCCCCCCCTCCGCCCCTCCTCGCCTCCCAGCCCGGCCTGGGCTGACACTGGGTTCATGGCGCCAAGGTGCACTCAGCTCAGGGGAGTTTCAACCCCTGCCCTGCCTGCATCCACAGCTCTCCTGCCCACTGTGGCTGCCGCAGTGCCCAACAGGCACCCGTCAAGGCCAGAGCTAAGCCAGGGCCCCAGGGCAGGGGAGCCCCAGCCAGAGCCTCCGCTTAGCACCCTCAGGGACTCGGGCCCAGGGAGGGGCTGCCGTGGACTGGGCTGGGGGAGACCGAGGCCTTCAGATGTCCAGTGCCCAGCTTCTCTTCCAGGAGGCTCTGGGGACCCCCCGCAGGGGCGGCTCAGTCTCCGAGCTACCCCCTTCTCCCAGCACACGGCCCCACCGTCTTTGGAAGTCACTGCCTGCTGTCAGGGCCCAGGAGCGGGACCCCAGAGCTCAGAGCAGGTCAACAAGGGATGAGCAGGGCCCCTGGGACGCCCTGCCAGGCTGGGCTGAACTCGATCCCTCCCCTCAAGGAAAAACAAGCAGACCTGAGAGAGGGCGTGTCTGACTTGTTGTGACCCATGGACTATAGCTCGCCAGGCTCCTCTGTCTATGGAATCCTCCAGGCAAGAATACTGGGGTGGACAGCCATTCCCTTCTCCAGGGGGTCTTCCCTACCCGGGCATCGAATGTGGCCTCCTGCACCGGGGGCAGACTCTTGAACAGCTGAGCCACCAAGGAGGCCCTGTTGCACATCGAGGGTTTCTCCTGCCTTTTAAATTCACTCTCAGAAAATAAAAAAGCACAGTTGACTTGCTCGTTATAGCAGAGATTTTAAAGAACACGGAAAAGAGGAGAAATTCCAAGGTCTGCTGGCCAACACTAACTGTTGTACCAGGTCCTTAATTTTAGCTCCGAGCTTCCTGGCAGGCTGAGCAAAAAGGGCAACACCGTGGATCATGTGCTGCGGGAGGCTGTCTTCTCGGGTGTGCGCGGACAGTGCCTGTGCAGACATTCCTGCCCCTGGTTCACGCCGAATGCTAGGCCTCAAACCCTGACTTCAGGTTTGGGAAATGTGGCTGCTCCCAGATGAGTGATACAAGAGCAGTGCTGCCTGTAGACAGGAGGGTGGCGGCGGGAGGGGTGTGGCGTGGGCTCTCCCGGGGCCATCCCAGCTGGGGGGAGGCGGCCGGGGGAGGTTAGCCCCCAACCCCCACTGGGGCCTGGCACAGCAGGCTGCCTCAAAGCGCACACGGGCAGGAGGTTCTGGCTGGGGGAGAGTCTGGCCGGAGAGGGCCAGCCTGGCTGTGGTGGTGGCCCCCGGGGGGGTGGGCTGGGGAAGGAGGGCAGTGGAAAAGGACCCACTGCTGGCCAGGGAGGGGTTAAGGCCTCCACAGCTCCCGGGGCTGGCGGGGGCCAGGCCGGTAGCCGCTGAGCAGCTCAGAAATCTATTTTCCTAAGCACTTGGCATTTGCCTAAAACCTCAAGTGTATTTTCCCTAAGTTTTATTTTTTCTTTGACCCCAAACTCTGGTAAATTTAAGGGAAATTTAATTATGGTGTTTTGGGTCCATTTACACTTAAACCTTCTCAGCATTTTTTCCAGGACCCTTTTGGAGTTCAGCACGTCTTGGGAGCCTTCTAAATGAGCATTTTTATTATTATTATTTTTTGAAAAGGCTTTACTCCCCCTGCCCCCACCCCCCAGGAGCAGCCTTCCTGCCAAGAATAAACAAGGCTGACTCCACAGGCTCCGGCTGAATTAGGAATCCATCCCCGGCCGCCAGGCCAGCCCCACAGCACGTCACACCCTCTTCCCTCGGCCAGGCAGCCTTTGCCCTCCGCGCAGTGCCCCTTCCCCTGGGTCCTGTTGGTCGTCCCGGGAGGGGGTGTCTTCTGCTCCGGGAGCCTCAGCCACATGCCCTCCCGGGGCAGGGGGAACCTCGATTCCTTGCTCTTGTCCCTGCCGGTCCCTGCACAGGTCACCCACAGACCAGCCTCCGCCTGCTACCAGCCAGAACCCAGGAGTTCAGAGTGGCCATAGGGTCCCCCAGGCGGCGGGGCCTCAGCGTCTGTGGCTGGAGGCTGCGGACACTGTCCGGTCCAAGCTGGGGCCAGGACATGGCCCCCTAGGAGGCAGACTGGGGCACCCCACAACCTGTTCCCCCTGACCTGGGAACAGAGAGACCGAATTTGGGGGTGATGTTGCCCCAGGCAAAGAGCCGCAGGGGCCAACTGCTCACACCAGCTACAGTGCCAGTCTTGTGTGACGGGAGAGGGGGGCGCGGGGGGGACCCCAGGGGCAAAGAGCCACAGTGGGGGCACCCCAGGGCGTGGAGCCTCGGGGGGGCACCCCAGGGCGTGGAGCTGCAGCTGGCAGGGCCTCCCTGGGGACGCAGTGGCCAGGTGCAGCTGCCCACTGCAGGGAGGTCTCCTGGCCTTGGGGGAGGCGCCTGTTCCCTGCGCAGTGTGGCCGAGTCCAGGGGCCAGCGGGGCAGGTGCTGCTGGCGAGTGTGCCTCCGGCCTGTGTTGTGCCTGAGGGCCACCTCTGCCCGTGCTGGTCCCTCCTAGCGCTCAGAGGCCCCCTAATAGAGACATCTTTGAGGGGCCTCCTGAAGCCCCCCGCCCCTGCCTGCCTGCCCCAGAGCCCAAGTCCGCTGACAACTTTATTGTCCGCCCAGGCTGGCCAGCAGGCGCTGAGGGCGTGGTCCAGATAGACCTGGGGGACGCTGAGGGCCGACCACCGCCCAGGCAGAGGGCGGCTGAGTGACATAAACAACCCCCACCGCCCGCCCGCAGGGCCGCGCCCATACTTGTGCCCACGCTGCTCTGGGCCCAGCTGAGACCGGACCACCCAACAGCCCACCGCCAGGGAGTGGCCTCCCGGGACCCCCAGGCTCAGGGTGAAAGCAGGTGGGAGTGGCCTCCCGGCCTGGTGAGACCCCCAATGTTCTGGGGCCGGGGTAGCCCCAGGCTCCCCTCCTGCTGCCACACGGCCGCAGGGAGGAGCCCCAGGGCTCAGCCGCGCCAACCCTGCCCCAGTTTCCAGCCACACCTGCCCTGAGGACCTGTCCCCCGGCCCCTCCCCAGGCCAGGGCCAGAGCCAGACTGGGTGGGGGCGGAGTGCCCCAGGCCAAGGTTATCTCAGGATGAGGGTCTGGGTTGTCTCAGCTCAGATCAAAGAGCCTCATCTGGCCAGTCCCTGCCCATCCCACCCGCCTCCAGTCCTGCCTCCCAGTCCAACCTCCCCCACCCTGCTCCAGACGCCTCCCAGGCCAGCCGGCACAGCCCTGATCCACAGCCCCGCAGGGCCCTGGTCTCCAAGGAGGCCCTGACTAGCCCCCCTGCCGCGTGCGTGGCCGAGGAGCGCCCTGCCCGGTCAGCAGTGGAGGGCCGTGGGGCTGGGTCTCTGGACCATGTGGCCCACCCCCAGGGTGGGTAGTACAGTGACGCAGGTGGGCCCGGTGGCCCGGGGGAGCCAGGTGTGCGGACACTCTCGTACGCCTGCACGCACGTGCGTGCCTGTGTCCGCCGGCCTCCTGGCTCCTGGGGGCACCTGGGCCCGAGCCCTCAGCATGGGAAGCCAGCAGAGGCCCATCAAGCTTCTATGGGCCCCAGCCCCCCATCCGGCCGACTGGCCCTGTGTGCTCCTGCTGCAGACGCCGCCCGCGCGAGCAGCGAGGGCCAGGCCGGGCCGGAAAGCTGGGTCAGAACAAGGCTGGGCGGGGTCCCCACCATGCCTGAGTGCACGCCCTGCGAGGGCAGGGGCTTCAGATCCCAGCGCAGCCCAGCCCAGGCTCGCACACCTGTGTCTGCGCGTGCGTGTGTGTGCTCGTGCCGACAGCCTCTGCGCAGGGATCCGGGTGTCCCCATCCCCACAGGCGCCTCCATCACCTGGCCCAGGGCCACCTTTGGCCTTGCAGACTCTGAGCCAGCCCAGTTCCCAGACTAGCACCCAAAGGTGGGCCGACCCTGGCCCCGTGGAACTGCGGGGCTGAGAAGAGGAAGCTCAGGTGGACAGAGGCGCTGTCTGCCGGCTCCAGAGGGGACACAGCTTGTCAAGGAGGCCCCCCACCCCCACCCCGCGTGCTGTGGCCAGGACGCCCTGCTGCTCCCAGGCGCCTGCCCTGACTTGCACAGGCCGCCTCCTGCGACGCTCGCCCTCAGAGAAGCCCCCAGGGCTCAGGCCTTGGGCTGGCCTTGGTGCTTAGGGTTTATCGTCCTAGTGGGGGCCTGCTCATCCCGGCTGAGAGCCAGGCGCCCAGACCCAGGGTGTGAAGAGTCCCGGGCCCCAGCTCACGCCCCTGCCATCCGCGGGCCACATTCTGTGCCCGTGGCCAGGTGGAGCTGGGGGACAGGCCTCGCCAGGGCTGGCTAGGAGAGGGGCTGTCCACACTCCGTGCTGGGGTGAGGCAGCCCCCTCGCCAGGTACTTGGGTGGCCCCCTAGCTGTGTCCAGCCCACCGAGGGTGGGGCATGTGCACACAGGCATCCAGTCCTGTCTAGCTCTTTGCAGCCCCGGCAGACTGTAGCCGCCATGAGATTATCTAGGCAGGAATACTGGAGCTGGTTGCCATTTCCTTCTCCAATGCATGAAAGTGAAAAGTGAAAGTGAAGACGCTCAGTCATGTCTGACTCTTAGTGACCCCTGCAGCTGCTGCACTGCCGGTGGTCTCTTTACCACTGAGCCACCAGGGAGGACGACACTGACGGTGCATGTGCGTGTGCGTGCATGCGTGTGTGCTGGTCGCTTCAGTCGTGTCCGACTCTTTGTGACCTTATGGACTATAGCCCACCAGGCTCCTCTGTCCGTGGGATTCTCCAAGCAAGAACACTGGAGTAGGTTGCTACTTCCTCCTCCAAGGGATGTTCCTGGCCCAGGGATGGAACCTGTGTCTGCTGCTGCTGCTGCTACTGCTGCTGAGTCGCTTCAGTCGTGTCTGACTCTGTGCAACCCCATAGACGGCAGCCCACCAGGCTCCCCTGTCCCTGGGATTCTCCAGGCAAGAACACTGGAGTGGGTTGCCATTTCCTTCTCCAATGCATGAAAGTGAAAAGTGAAAGTGAAGTTGCTCAGTCGTGTCTGACTCTTACCGACCCCATGGACTGCAGCCCGCCAGGCTCCTCCGTCCATGGGACTTTCCAGGCAAGAGCACTGGAGTGGAGTGCCATCGCCTTCTCCTGTGGCTTCTGAGTCTCCTGCATTGCAACAGATTCTTTACCCACTTAGCCACCTGGGAAGCGCCCTACTGAGGTTGCAGAGAGCAATGAATCTTTAAAACCAAGAGGTGGTGGAAAGCCTCAGACATCCCCTGGTCCCCACACCTTCATCCCTGCCCTAACCCTGTCCAGCCCCGGCCTGTCCACCCTCACTGCCAGGACACCCTTAGTCCAGCCCCCAGAACAGGGCAGCCCCCTCAGGAGTCACAGGTGGGTGGCAGGAGCCCTCCCCCCAGCTCCCTGTGACTCTGCAGCGCCCACTCCTGGGAGGCCCCTGGACACCTGGCCTCGTGGACTTGGGGGCTCAGAGTGTCCCTTCTTCCCCAAAGATGTGTTTACCTGCACACACACAGACATGCACGCTCACACACACGCCGCGGCCCAGACACTTCTTGTAAATTGCTCCAGGGATTGCAGGCTGCTCTCTGCTTTGAGCTCACAGAACTGGTAGTGCCAGAAATCCAGCTTGTTAGGCAGGTGGAGACTCGACGGGGGCCGGCCCACCCCCGGAGCCTCTTGGTTCAGGCCCTCCCACCCCCGATGACCCTCAGCAGCAGGGGGCCAGGCCCACGACCACCTGCTGCCTTGCCACAGGCTGCCAAAGGTCCTCCGCCTTCGAGGTGCCCTCCGCCCCCGCCCAGACCCACCTTCCCCGCCCCAGAGGGAGGTGGTCCCGGCTCTGCGGGCTCCTGAGGGGTGCACGGCCTGTTCGTGAAGTGAGGATGGCAAAGGGGAGAAGAGCCACGGGCCAAGGTGACCGAGCAGGCCAGGGGCGGGCTGGCCCCGGTCCCTTCCTGTGCCCCCTGCAGTTCCGCCATAGAGGGGACTCCCCTAGAACCAGGTGGGCCCCCACCAGCAGCCAGCTGACTCAGAGGCCTGGGCCGAGCCCCTGGGGATAGAAGCTACGAGGCTTCTGGGATGTACGTTTGTGACCCACGGGGCTGGCGCTGAGGGGTCAGGGTCTGTCCCGGGGGAAAGCTGTGGCACGCAGGCCAGTGTGTGCCAGCCTGTGCCCTGGAAGACCTTGCTAGTCAACTGCAGCCTCGTCTCTGCTGCCACGGCGTGGTCTCAGCCCCTGTCCTGCAGACGGCTCCCTCCACCCGGGACTGCAGCCCCCCACGGCCGGGCCTGGAAAGGCCTCAGCCGGGCCCTCTCCCCCATGCCACCCTGCCCCACCTCAGGTCTTCAGTGCTGGCCCGTGGGGCGGCGTCCTCTGTCCTGGACTCCTGGGAGTCCCCTTATTTGAGGTGCGGAGCCCCAGGTGACCAGGGGACAGAGTCCGGCTGAGTGTCCTGAGCCCTTGCCAACCTGGCTTGGGCACTGGGACGGGAGACCTCTGGCCCCGAGGAAGCAGGCCCTGTGGCCCCAGGAAAGGCGAGGGCTCTCGAGCCAGAGCAGCTGCGGGCTGGAGCCAGCCGCCTGCCCTCCCTCGCGGCTCGGAGCGGAGCCTGGGGGACAGCTGGCCACGTGCGGGGCTTCCTCTTTGCTCAGGTGGGGCTCCCACAGCCCCCCGGGCTGAGCAGCAGACCCTGGCCACGTGCGGCTGCCAGCTGCTGCCAGCTGGGGCTAGGGCCGGCTGGCAAGCCAAGTCTGTCTTGCCAGGTGGGCAGGATTAGTGGAGCACAGTGGCCCATTGATGGTGTCCCAAACAAAGCCATCTTCCCGGGGTCACCCGCCAGGCCCCGGGGCCCACCGAGCCCCCAGCCACCCGCTTCCAGCCAGGGCCCCGCCCTCCGGGAGCACCCAGGCAGGGCGGACCTCAGCGAGCCCAGGGGGACGCCAGGTGTGTGCCCTGCTCAGAGCAGGACGCGCCACCAAGTCCAGCACTCGCCACAGCAGCTCTGCCCAGGTCTCCAAGGCTGGCCTCCACTGGAAGCCCTCAGGAGCAGAAAGGGCACCCCTCCTCCCAGGAGGCAGCTCAGGCTCAGGGAAGAGCCCAGGTCCTCATCCTTGCAGACAGGTAGACTGGGTGCTTGTATGAGGGCAGGTCAGGGTCTGGGCTGGCCAGCTGGAAGAACCCAGAGTGGCTCAGAGCTGCCCCACCCCGGGTCCAGGGGCCATCCTGACGAGGGCTATGACTGCAGGTCCAGGGACAGAGGCTCTGCTGGGGCTGAGGGGGCGGGCGGCTTGGGTCCCCATCCAGGCACGGGGGCCGAGACAGAAGGAAACCGCATCTGCGGAAGCAGGCCCAAGGGTGTCTGCTGTGCAGGTTTGAGCTTCAAGCTGCCGAGAAAACACACCTTTCTCACAGTGGGTTTATTCAGGCCGAGAAAGAAACGCCCCTGAGCCCGCCTGTTGCTCAGTCGCTCAGTTGTGTCAGACTCTGCAACCCCATGGCCCGCAGCGCGCCAGGCCTCCCTGCCCATCACCAGCTCCCAGAGCTGGCTTACACTGATATCCACTGAGTCGGTGATGCCATCCAGCCATCTCATCCTCTGTCATCCCCTTTTCTTCCTGCCCTCAGTCTTTCCCAGCATCAGGGACTTTTTTGCATCAGGTGGCCAAAGTATTGGAGCTTCAGCTTCAGTATCAGTCCTTCCAATGGATATTTAGGATGGACTGGTTGGATCTCCTTGCAGTCCAAGGGACTCTCAAGAGTCTTCCCCAACACCACAGTTCAAAAACACCAATTCTTCAGCACTCAGCTTTCTTTATAGTACAACTCTCACATCCATACATGACCACTGGAAAAACCATAGCTTTGACTAAACGGACCTTTGTTGGCAAAGTAACGTCTCTCCTTTTTAATATGCTGTCTTGGTTGGTCATAGCTTTTCTTCCAAGGAGCAAGTGTCTTAATTTCAAGGCTGCACTCACGTTTCCATTTTTTTCCCATCTACTTGCCATGAAGTGATGGGACCGGATGCCATGATCTTCGTTTTCTGAATGTCGAGCTTTAAGCCAGCTTTTTCACTCTCCTCTTTCACTTTCATCAAGAGGCTCTTTAGCTCTCTTTGCTTTCTTCATAAGGGTGTGTCACCTGCCTATCTAAGGTGACTGACATCTCTCCCGGCAGTCTTGACTCCAGCTTGTGATTCATCCAGCGTGGCATTTCTCATGATGTGCTCTGCACAGAAGTTAAAGAAGCATGGTGACAATATACAGCCGTGACTTACTCCTGTCCCAATTTGGAACCAGTCCATTGTTCCATATCCTGAGCCTTTCCGGGGCAGATTTTTTGCCCTTGCCTGGATCCTGAGCTCCCTAGCAACCAGGGCAAGGAGAGAAAGAAGATGCTGCTGTGAGCTGTGGCTGGCGAGACTGGGCCCTTGGGCATCTGCGGCCTCCTCCCCTCCCAGGGCTGAGACCAGGGCTCCGCCCTGCAGGTGGGCCCCGGAAGGGACAGGAGAGCCACCTCATGACCTCAGAACAGGGGCTGAGCCATGCTGGTCAACCCCAGCTGTGGCCCGGACCCCACCCCAGGCAAAGAGGAGCTGAGGGGTGCCTGGGGTCATCTGGGGCTCAAAGAGCTGGCCCAGGCCTGGGCCTGTCTCTTATTGGCAAGGAGAGAAAGAAGATGCTGCTGTGAGCTGTGGCTGGCGAGACTGGGCCCTTGGGCATCTGCGGCCTCCTCCCCTCCCAGGGCTGAGACCAGGGCTCCGCCCTGCAGGTGGGCCCCGGAAGGGACAGGAGAGCCACCTCATGACCTCAGAACAGGGGCTGAGCCATGCTGGTCAACCCCAGCTGTGGCCCGGACCCCACCCCAGGCAAAGAGGAGCTGAGGGGTGCCTGGGGTCATCTGGGGCTCAAAGAGCTGGCCCAGGCCTGGGCACGGGGAGACAGGGGTGGGGCAGGGCCTCCCGAGTGGGCCCAGTCCTGCTGGCTCCTGTCCCCTCCCAGAGCCGCCTGACAGGGACACACGGGCCTCCCCGCCCCACCCCGCCCCACCCTGACCCCTCCATCCCTCCTCCTCTGGAGGCAGATAGTCCTGCCCAGCACCGGCTCCCAACTGAACCCTCACCCAGCAGGGGGCTCACCCAGCACCCTCCCTGATCACCCTCCTGCCGGCCGCTCCTCATGCACCTGAGACCACCGCCACCTGATAGGGCCCTCCTCTCCCCGGAGCCCAGCCCCTCGCCTCCCTGGCAGCCACCTCACCTGCTCAGGGCTCCTGCGGGGCCCGCTGTGCCCCCTCAGCCCCGGGCAAATGCCCAGAGGACAGCTCAGCTCCAGACCCCTCTCCGGCCCCACAGCCTAGACACCAGCCGAGGAGTGGAGTCGCCCCGGGGCTTGGGAGGGAGGAGGGGTGAGGGGCTGGCAGTGAGAAGCCTGGCTCAACCCGTGAGGCTGCAGAGCAGGGACAGGCCTTGGGCTGTGTGGACCCACAGGGCGAGGCCCACCAGGTTGGCACCCAGGGCGGGGACCACCAGGCCGGCTCCCAAGACAAGGCCCACCAGGAGGCCGCCCCCAGGGGCGGGGCCACTGGGAGGCCGGCCCCGGGGCGGGTAGTCCCAGAGCAGCCCCAGCAGCAGCCCTCCTCCTCGAGGCCTGGCGGCCTCCCCAGCGCCGCCCGCCTGATGAGGAGCGAGAGACGGAGGCCAGCAGGCGCGCTGGGCAGGCGGCCCCGAGGGCTGCACACCCCACTCCTCTGGCCCAGCCAGCCCCGTGCTTCCTGTCAAACGCGAAGTTGGCGAGGGTCCCCATGAAGGGGCCGCCGGCAGGCCTGTGGGGCCGGCGAAGACAGCTGGGCCAGAGGGAGAGGATGGCTCCTGACCTGGGGGTCCTCGGGACGGGGGGCAGCGAAGGGCCAGGCCTGGGCTCCCTGGCCACGTCGAGGGCCTCCCGTGCTGGGCCCCGCTCTGCCCTCAGCCTCAGCACCGGGCTCAAGAGTCAGCGCTCCTTCCCCGTTCTGTAGCCGCCCCCCACCGCCTCTGTGCGCCTGGCGCTGCTTACAGCCCTGAGGAGTCCCGGGAAGACACAGACCAAGGCCGGCCTCCAGGGCTGGATGGTCTCGGGACACACCCTGCGGTGGTGCAGGCTGGGGGTCGGAGGCCCCCCCACACGAGGACGACGGCCTCACGTGCTGACCATGGATGTCCATGGGCGACGGAACCGAGCCGGACAGGGGGATGTGCGCGGAGCGGACGGGGGGGCAGTGCGCGGGGCGGACGGTGGGTGCGTGGGGCCGGACGGAGGCCCAGCGGCCGGGGCACAGGAGGGGCAGGCAGGCGGGGGGCTTCCTTCCAGCAGGGTGTCAGCTGCGTCAGGGTCCCAACGTCAGGGTGGGGCTGATCCGACCAGGGTCTCAGGGTAGAGGCTGGAGCCTGGCGGGCTTCTGGGGGGTGGGCTGAATTCTGGATGCCTCATGCAGGCCGAGGGCCGGTGGTGCCTGGCGGCTGTCCCAGCAGCAGGCTTCCTTTTCCCTCCTTTGGCCCTGGATCAGGTCTGGAGGGTGAGGATGACTTGCTCAGGCTGCTCTGCAGAGCCCTGGGGCAGGGGGTGGTCCATGCGGTCAGTGTGGCCAGAGCCTGCGGGGAGGCCTGCCTGCGACCTCCCCTCCGCACCTCCCTGGAGGTTCCCACAAAGCCCAGACCCCTCGCCCCGCACCGACCCACCTTGCTCGCCTGGGTGCCCTGACACCTGTCTGTCTTGGGGAGGGAGGCCCCTGTGGCCACCTGGGGTACACAGCAGGCCTGGCAGGCTGTCCATCCCGCCCAAGGACACCCCCACTCTCTCTGGAGCCCCGGCAGCCCGCCTAATCCTGGCCACAGCGGGGTAGCTCCTCTTCCCAGGAGGACGGAAGGAGGTGTCTGCCCCGCGCCACCCGCCGGCCCCACGCCAGCCTGTCCGGCTCGCGAGCTCTCGCCAGCAGGGGCTGGGCCGCCAGCCCTTTGTGCCCACTGGGATCCCCCGCCTCCTGGGACCACCCCTCCCGGGCTCAGGTCCCCTGGAGCCCTGCCTGACATCCTCCCCCGGGGCCCTGAGATGAGGCCCCCAGCACGGCCTGTAGAGAGGAAGGGCTGAGCCTGGCCTCAGAGGACCAGCACCCCGTCTAGTGACCCTGTCCGGCTGGACATAGACACTGACAGGCACCCCCTGGCCTGCCCCGGACCTCTGCAGCTCCTTGGGGCAGCGGGGACTGGGTGGGGGGGCCAGATCTGAGGAGGGGATGGTCTCAGGGCCTCACACCTCCCTGGCTAGGGGGTGTGCCAGGCACGCCTCCTTTGCCCTCCTCTCCACAGGGCTGCGTGAGGGCACTGTGCCCCCTCTGGGGTCCTGGGCACGTGGCCAACGGCTCATTCGCACGAAAACCTGGATTCCTCAGCTGTGTGAGGATAGCCCGAGGGCCGGCTCAGGATGGGCGCTGGGCACGGAGCACCTGCAGGGCTGATGGTCTGGGGTAATGGACGAGGGGAGGCGCACCCAGGGGAGACTGTAGGGCAGGAACAGGGCAGCTGGCGAGCAGGCAGCAGGGCAGGCCTGCTGGGCGCCCCCAGGCAGCGAGGGGGCGGGGAAGGGATGGGCGAGCGGGGCGAGGTCAGCTGGCCGTGGCTGGAGGGGGAGCTGGCCTTCGATCCCCATCCTAGGGCAGGGCCGGCCCCCAGGCTCCGAGCAGGGCCCTGACATGATCCGATTAAGAGGCCGCTCTCCGACTGCGCTGGGGCGAGAGCGGAGACGCGGCCCTGCGGTCAGTGGTCAGTCGAGGGGCCTGAGCCCACGCCCGCTCGGGCCCAGGAGGGCGTGCCAGGGACCATGCTAGCAGCTGATGGTGGCGCTGGGAGGGGGCTGGAACGGAGGAGGGGTCCCGAGTGGAGGGCGCTGACAGCTCAATCCTGCCCGTCACCGCTCAATGGCCCCTTGTCCCCGGCCATTGAGCACGGCGTTTGGGTGCGTGGGGCCGGACGGAGGCCCAGCGGCCGGGGCACAGGAGGGGCAGGCAGGCGGGGGGCTTCCTTCCAGCAGGGTGTCAGCTGCGTCAGGGTCCCAACGTCAGGGTGGGGCTGATCCGACCAGGGTCTCAGGGTAGAGGCTGGAGCCTGGCGGGCTTCTGGGGGGTGGGCTGAATTCTGGATGCCTCATGCAGGCCGAGGGCCGGTGGTGCCTGGCGGCTGTCCCAGCAGCAGGCTTCCTTTTCCCTCCTTTGGCCCTGGATCAGGTCTGGAGGGTGAGGATGACTTGCTCAGGCTGCTCTGCAGAGCCCTGGGGCAGGGGGTGGTCCATGCGGTCAGTGTGGCCAGAGCCTGCGGGGAGGCCTGCCTGCGACCTCCCCTCCGCACCTCCCTGGAGGTTCCCACAAAGCCCAGACCCCTCGCCCCGCACCGACCCACCTTGCTCGCCTGGGTGCCCTGACACCTGTCTGTCTTGGGGAGGGAGGCCCCTGTGGCCACCTGGGGTACACAGCAGGCCTGGCAGGCTGTCCATCCCGCCCAAGGACACCCCCACTCTCTCTGGAGCCCCGGCAGCCCGCCTAATCCTGGCCACAGCGGGGTAGCTCCTCTTCCCAGGAGGACGGAAGGAGGTGTCTGCCCCGCGCCACCCGCCGGCCCCACGCCAGCCTGTCCGGCTCGCGAGCTCTCGCCAGCAGGGGCTGGGCCGCCAGCCCTTTGTGCCCACTGGGATCCCCCGCCTCCTGGGACCACCCCTCCCGGGCTCAGGTCCCCTGGAGCCCTGCCTGACATCCTCCCCCGGGGCCCTGAGATGAGGCCCCCAGCACGGCCTGTAGAGAGGAAGGGCTGAGCCTGGCCTCAGAGGACCAGCACCCCGTCTAGTGACCCTGTCCGGCTGGACATAGACACTGACAGGCACCCCCTGGCCTGCCCCGGACCTCTGCAGCTCCTTGGGGCAGCGGGGGACTGGGTGGGGGGGCCAGATCTGAGGAGGGGATGGTCTCAGGGCCTCACACCTCCCTGGCTAGGGGGTGTGCCAGGCACGCCTCCTTTGCCCTCCTCTCCACAGGGCTGCGTGAGGGCACTGTGCCCCCTCTGGGGTCCTGGGCACGTGGCCAACGGCTCATTCGCACGAAAACCTGGATTCCTCAGCTGTGTGAGGATAGCCCGAGGGCCGGCTCAGGATGGGCGCTGGGCACGGAGCACCTGCAGGGCTGATGGTCTGGGGTAATGGACGAGGGGAGGCGCACCCAGGGGAGACTGTAGGGCAGGAACAGGGCAGCTGGCGAGCAGGCAGCAGGGCAGGCCTGCTGGGCGCCCCCAGGCAGCGAGGGGGCGGGGAAGGGATGGGCGAGCGGGGCGAGGTCAGCTGGCCGTGGCTGGAGGGGGAGCTGGCCTTCGATCCCCATCCTAGGGCAGGGCCGGCCCCCAGGCTCCGAGCAGGGCCCTGACATGATCCGATTAAGAGGCCGCTCTCCGACTGCGCTGGGGCGAGAGCGGAGACGCGGCCCTGCGGTCAGTGGTCAGTCGAGGGGCCTGAGCCCACGCCCGCTCGGGCCCAGGAGGGCGTGCCAGGGACCATGCTAGCAGCTGATGGTGGCGCTGGGAGGGGGCTGGAACGGAGGAGGGGTCCCGAGTGGAGGGCGCTGACAGCTCAATCCTGCCCGTCACCGCTCAATGGCCCCTTGTCCCCGGCCATTGAGCACACGGCGTTTGGGCCCCCTGGCGACGCCCGGCCACGGCCATCTCCGGGGAGGCAGGAATGCGGCGGGCGGGGCCTGGCTGGGGGTGGGGGCGCCCGTTCTCACGCCCGGGGCCGCTCAGGCTGACTCAATTGGAATTTAAATGCTGGCCATTGTTGTCCCCAGAATGGCCAGGAGTCAGCGCTGCCCTGGGGCCTGGACCCAGCCTGCGCGCTGGGGCAGCAGCCGACCCAGCAGGCCAGCCCCAGCACTCCTGAAGGGCTGTTCCTTGCCCCCTCCTCCAGGCAGCCCTCCTGGACTCCTCCAGCCTTCTCTACCCGCCCTCCGCTCCAGCTCTGTCTGTGCTAGGGGTGGGTGGGCAGGGTCCCTTCCAGGGCTGGGCCCTGATGGAGACATCTACACTCCCCAGGAAGCCTTGCCCATGGGCTGCTGTCTCCTGACTGACCCCGAGCCCGGCCTCTTCCTGGGCCCCATTCTGGGGGCATCAGGCTCTGGGCAGGGGGTGGAGGTGTGCAGGGCCCTGCTCTCAGTCAGAGCAGCTTTCTGAGCACAAGCATCCTGGTTACAGTCACGTGTGCCCTGAGTTCTGGGTTTACAGGGTGGGGCATCCAGGGCTAGGGCTGATGCCACGTCGGAGCCCCCAGACCGTAAATCTCAGACCCGCCAGCAGCGCCACTCCTCCGAGCTGAGGGTTGTCTCCTGGTTCAAACTGGGACCCTGGGAAGGTGCACAGCCAGGGCTGGCACCTGGGCTGTGGGGGGCACACAGGAGCCCACAGGCTGGCCCGTCCCCATCACCCAGGCCCGGGGCTGCGAACCCCGTGTCACCGCTGGACGCCCCGGTCTGCAGCCTGAGCTGGCCCCCTGCCCCCGTGGAAAGCCCCCAAGGCCCCTGACGCAGCTGGGTGGCCGTGCCGCCCTGCTCTCCCACCATCCTGCCTGTCCCCAGCCCCTGCTCCCTCCCAGGGTGGAGGACGCTTGGCTTGCCCCCCAGCCCCTTCCCACCACCTCTTCCTCCGCTGAGACTTCATTCATTTATTTATTTGCTGAACCTCTGACGTCCCTGAAAGAGGCCTTTGTCCGCTCAGACAATCAGTGGTACAAATGGAAATGAAGTTGTGTTTGAGGAAAGTCTAGAG
>SJYC01066069.1:0-10216 GCA_006408675.1 Madoqua kirkii | reverse complement strand
GCGGCCAGCCCCCAGCCCCTCGCATTTGCCCATGCTCCACTGAAGGTTGCTAGGAGCTGGGCGGGGGTGGGGGTGTGCGGCGGGCGGAGGACCCAGGCGGGGGGCGGACGCCCAGGGACAAAGCCAGCCTGTGATTAAGTCATCTGCCCGTTGGCGCCCCGCACGTCCCCTCGGCCAGTGGAAGGACACTCCCACCACGCCCTGCGGTCACTGTGAACCCCCACGCCCTGGCCCTGTGCCCCCTGGGCAGGCTCGAAGCCCCCCGCCGAGGCCCGGGGGTCTGCCCCTGCCCACCCTCCCGTGCCGTGGAGCCTGCAGTGCCCGGGTACCCTGGCACCCTCCTGAGGGCGACTGCAGCCAGGGGCCCAGCTTAGGGCCCGCAGCGGTTCTGCAGGCAGAAGGCCCCGGGGCCCGCTTACCCCAGCCCTCTTCCAGCCCCACGGTCTGAGCTCCGCTGGGAGCTGGGGGTGCTATCACAGGGCCCGAGGAGCTGGCCGCTGTGGGTGCAGGGGCCCCTCGCTTAGCGAAGGCTGTGGGGTCGGTCCACGAGACCCCGCTGACCTTTTTGATGCTCCCAGTGTCTCCCCGCCCCCAGCCCTGGGGGCCTCACCCTCCTCGCAGCCTCCTGGGGGCTGGTCTCTGTCCCGCCTCCAAGGAGGCAGGCTCTGCCTTCAGGGCCCCGCACCCTCTGCGTAGCCCCGCACCACTTCAAAGGAGGAGTCCAGCCTGGGGGGGCCCTGGGAGGGCACCAGGAAGAGGGGGAACGGGAAACCGTGAATCAGCGTCTTCATTGCCCCTCACCACCGGGCACCTGTGGGGCGCTGCCCTCACCACTGGGCACTTATGGGGCACTGATCTCTCACCACCAGGCACATGTGGGGCATTGCCCTCACCATCGGGCACCTGTGGGGCACTGCCCTCACCACTGGGCACTTACAGGGCACTGAGCTCTCATCACCGGGCACCTGTGGGGCACTGACCCTCACCACTGGGCACCTGTGGGGCACTGACCTCTCACCTCACCACCGGGCACCTGTGGGGCACTGACCTCTCACCACTGGGCACCTGTGGGGCGCTGACCCTCACCACTGGGCACCTGTGGGGCGCTGACCTCTCACCACCGGGCACCTGTGGGGTGCTGCTCCAGCCACACCAGGACCTGGGATCCTCTTTTGGTCTCCAGTTAGCGGGTGCCCCCAGGGGGGAAGCTTTTGCTTTTCCCGAGCCAACTCAGAGTGGGGGTGCTGTGGGCCCTGCAGGCACCCCACCCCTGAAGTGGGCACCGTGCCCTCTGGGCCTGCCCCGGATGGGCGGGATCTCTACCTGGGCTGAGCCCGTCAGATGGGATTTCAGGATGGGGCGGGGACTTCCTGGGATTTGCTGCTAATCAGGGCCTTGGGCGGGGAAGTCCATGTGTGGCTCCAACAGGTCATCTCTGCTCCTGTGGGGCGCTGACCTCTCACCACCGGGCACCTGTGGGGTGCTGCTCCAGCCACACCAGGACCTGGGATCCTCTTTTGGTCTCCAGTTAGCGGGTGCCCCCAGGGGGGAAGCTTTTGCTTTTCCCGAGCCAACTCAGAGTGGGGGTGCTGTGGGCCCTGCAGGCACCCCACCCCTGAAGTGGGCACCGTGCCCTCTGGGCCTGCCCCGGATGGGCGGGATCTCTACCTGGGCTGAGCCCGTCAGATGGGATTTCAGGATGGGGCGGGGACTTCCTGGGATTTGCTGCTAATCAGGGCCTTGGGCGGGGAAGTCCATGTGTGGCTCCAACAGGTCATCTCTGCCAGGGAAAGGGCGGGGGAGCCCCGGGGCCAGGGCCGTGGGCACCCAGGGCCTTGGGCGGCCTGCGGGTGAACAGGCTGGTGGGACGGGCTCCACAGGTTGGGGGCCCCTGGAGGGCCTGCCAGAGGGGAGGACTCCTGCGTGTGACCCCTTCTCCTCAGGGAGACCCCTTTGCCTGGGGGATGTGTGAGGGTGGGGCAGCCCTCCTGATCCCCCTTCCAGTGCTCCAGGGGGTCACGGGGCTGGGGTGCCGCGGCCGGGGTCTCGCCAGGACCCCGCTTCCCATCCCGGGACTCCCGGTCGCCCTGCACTCAGTCTTGGCCCTGGCAGAGCAGTGTTCTGGGGTCGGCCTCCTCGGTCCCAGCCTCTTCCTCTGGCTCCGTCTCATGTGGGCAGGAGGTCAGGGAGGCCGAGAAAGACTGCCCGCCCCGCCTGACCCGGTCCAGCACGTGTCCACTCTGCCGACCCCGCGGTCACGGGACGGGCGGCCCCGGGTCAGGTGCGCCCTGGGCGGTGGGGGGTGGGGACCCCAGGTGTCCAGCCCTCCCCTGGGCCTCCGAGTGCTCCCTAGGGGAGGGGAGGAGGCAGCCGTCCTCAGCCAGCCCCCTCAATCCATCTGGGAGGGACACCTTCAAATTGACTCTCTCACGGCCTGGCTGGAGCCGGGCGGCAGTGGCAGAGCGGGCAGAGGCCGGAGGCCTGCAGTGCAGGGGAGCAGGCTGTGGGTGGACGTGTTGGCCCTCGAGCCCTCGGGGTGGGCGGAGCGGGTGGGGGGGGTCTCGAGACACTCAGCCCGTGCCTGCTGCCACCTCTATCCTGCCGAGGCCTGTCCCAGCCCGGCCTTCCCGGAACCCCAGGCTGCAGGGCTGTGTGGGGGAGTCTGTGCCCCACTTATCCTGGCTGGAGCCTTCTGTGAGGTTCCCCCACCCTGTGGGCCTGAGGCAGGCCCAGGCTGGAGGGGTTCGTTCAGGCCTGCCCCGGGGCCCCGCGACAGAGAGGGACGCGTCCCCTTTCCTGACCCGGCCAGCCGTTCTGGGGTGAGCCTCCCTCAACTTCCTCCTCAGAGTCCCAGGCTCTCCCCGCATGTGTGGGTGCGTCCCAGGACTGGCTCTCACCGCATTTGCCCCCTGCTCTTGGCCCCCAAGTCTCACCCGACACCTGCCATCTGCTTGGGGAAGCCCGCCACCTGCCTCCCCCCAGGGCGGAAGTGCTGGTCCCCAGCCGCGCCTGTGACCCCGTGGTGTGAGGTCAGAGGATGAAGGTGAAAGTCACTTTGTCATGTCAGCTCCTCGCAGCCCCGGGGACAGGGCAGGAAGCCCTCGATGGACGCTGGGTCCTGTCGCAAGGAGGGGTGTGGCAGGCAGAGGAGCAGGGTCCGGCCGGCCACCGTGGGGGCGCGGGGAGGCTGGTGCAGGCGGCGGAGTGCACACGGCCTGCGAGGAGGCGGGAGTGGCTGGTGGGCACACAGCGCGGTAGGTGGACGGTGGGTGGAGGGCTGAGTCCCTGGAGGGCGAGCCCAGAGACAGAAGCGTGTCTCCTGGAACCCGGGAGCCCCGCACGGGCGAGTGCAGTGTTCGGAGGAGGGCGGCGGGAGTCCCAGGGGAGAGAGAGCACCTGGCCTGATCCACCCGCCCACGGAGAGGGTGGCTGGGCTCCTGCCTGGGCCTGGCGGCCTTGGGGGTGGAGTGCGGGGGAGGGAAACACCGGGAGGGGAGAGTTTCCGCGTGGCTGGGGCTTCTGGCCCTGGGACCCGGGCCCCACTCAGGGGTCTGGAGCAGAGCTGGGACCAATGGCGGGCGTGCAGGGGGTGGGGAATGCCTTGCCTGCCTCAGTGGGCCCTGAGGACCCCACCACCACCCCGCTGCCACTGCTCCCAGCGGGCACAAGGCCGAAGGATGATGTCACATCTGCGGCGGGGGCCCCGCCTCAACCCTGCCAGCCTCCGCTCCCCCAGGTCACCCCAGGGCCACTGAGCGGACGGGCACCGTCTCCTGGGCAGCCTCACGTGGTCTTCCTGAGTCCCTGGCCTCCTCGCTGGGCAGTGGAGCCTGGCTGGGGCCAAGCCGGCCCACCCTGTGGGGTTTGGGGTGGTTTGTGAGGAGACGGGCCAGGCTAGGGGGCAGAAAGTGGGGGTCAGGGTGGCGCCTCCCCCGGGAGCTGGAGCAGGGGAAGCTGAGGCAGGAGCTCAGGATGCCGGGGCCCCCCGGGACGCCGCCAGCCCTCTGCGCCCTGGACACTCCAGAGGGGCCCCTCTGCTGGGTGCCCACCTTGCCGGCAGGAGGCGGGCCACTGAGGCTGGGCGCTGGCAGGGCCAGGGAAGACCTGTGGCACTGGCTCCAGGCCCCTGGGTTTGATGGCCGGCTTGCCTCCCAGCACTGGCCAGCCTGGCCATCACCAATGCCCCGGAGGCACAGGGTCACCCCTCACACCCTCCTCCTGCCATCTCCTCAGAGGTGATGGGGTCCCCAGGAGGACGCAGAGGCAGACATAAGATTGCGACCCCTCAAGTCCCCTTGCCGTCTGGCCCATCCCCGCCTCACCACGCGGGGGGCTGTGGCTGCCCTGCCCTCTGAGCAGTGCTGAGCTGGGTGGGGATGTGCCAGAGAGCAAGAGCGGGGGGTCCCAGGCAGACAGGACTGCTTCATCCGCGGGCAGAGCCAGAGAGGCTGAGCGGGCACGCCTCATTGGGGTGGACTTGGAAGCCGTGTTGCCGACTGCTGACTGCCCACCGGCCTTCTTCATCTGTGGTCCACCCCGGGCGTGTGCTGCTCCTGGGGCTGGGTCTGTGTGTGTGTAGGGGGAAACCAGGGCCTCCAGCTGCCCCTCGGTGCCCTCAGGTCCTGGCCACCCTGGGCCTTGGCCAGCCCCTGCTGGGTGCACCCCTGTCTGGCCGGGGCACAGGGTCTGGGAGACGGGCCTCTCCCGGGCAGCTGGCCCAGGCCCCTCCTGACCCAGGCCCTTGGCGAGTGGCCCCCGGCCCTGGCACTCGGGCTCCCGCTCGACCCCTCCAGGGCCTGGGCCAGCTGTCCTCACAGCTTGGAAGGGCCCCCAGGTCAGGTAACTGGCTGTCGTGTCAGGCTTTGCGGCCCAGAAGGTCCAAGCCCTGGCCTCCCCGTCTGCAGAACCAAAGTCATGACTGGCAACGGCTGCTCCCGGTCGGGCGGGGAGCGGGCAGTGAGTCCTGGGCTGCAGCGGCCACCGTCACCCCAGTGGGGCCTGGCCCCCACCCCCACCCTAGGCCCAGCACAGAGCGGCCATCAGCGGGGTCCCCATCTGGAAACGATTGCGCCCGTGGCCCTCAAAGATATAATTAAAATATATTGGGTTTTTCTGCTCCTTCCTTGGCTGGGGAGGAATCCAGGCTGGTTATGAAACCAGATCGCGCTGACGTGGGGCCGGGGCATCGCGCGCACGGATGGCCGCTCTGAGCGCGCCGGGTCACGGCTGCCCCGGCCTGCTGCCCCCGGCCAGGGGCCCCTGTCCTCCCCGGGAAGGGTGGCCTGCTGAGCGGTGGATGCGAGTTCCCAGCTTCATCCTCCCCTCCTCCCCGGGAGCACCCCTCCTTCCCTTCCGCTTCTTCATCCTCCAGGCCTCATTCCCCACCCTGGGGAGGCTCCCTGGCAGGATGGGGCCCTTCTTCTCCAAGCAGCCCACCTGGGATATTCGAGGGGCACCTTGGCCCCCAGGGAGGGTGTGTGGCCAGGGTAGGTCTGGGTGCATGGTGCCAGCCCCATCTACAGCCCAGGTGCCTCCACAAAGCACCGGCTCCAGGCGCCCGGGGCCTGAGACCTGCCCAGCGGAGCCCCCAGCGACGGTGGCCCTGCTGGTGGAGCCCACGTGGCAGGTGTACGCTGGCCAGGCCCTGGGGGCCCTTCCTTCTCCAAGGAGCCTCTCTGATCCTCCCTCTGCTGTTCCCCTTGGGGCTGCAAGGGAGCCGCAGGTCCCTGCCCCCCGCCCCATCACAGCCCCTCAAGGAGGGGAGGGGAAGGGGCAGCGGGCCGGCCCTCCAGGCCCGACCTAGGACCCCAGCACAGGCCCCAGGCCGGGTGGGCCCCAGAGTGCACCACGGGCTCCGGCCCACCGGGGCCCCTGCCTGCCCGCCCTGAGGCTGCTCTTCCATGGCGAGGAGCCCTTGTCCCAGTGGGGCAGGCTAGATGCAGGCAGGACAGACAGTCTGTCCGGGTCTAGTGGGGCAGTGTCATCCCACCCCTGGGGCCGTGGGGGTCAGGGGCCCTGGCCCCTCGTATCCACCTTGCGGCTGCCGCCCATCCCCGCCCGGCACGGGCACCTGGGACCTCCCCGCAGGGTCCCCGCGGCCCTGCCCTCTCCTGGTGCGGCCCCGCAAGGGGGTCAGCGTCCTGACCAGTACCTGCTGAGAAGCCTCTGCCTCCCTCCACCCTGAGGCTCCCCAGCAAGTGCAGCTGTGGGGGCAGCACTTGGGGCGGGGGCGTTCCTCTGAGAACCGCAGGTGGAGGTCAGGAGCCGGAGCCCCAGGTGTGAGGGGGTCCACGGCCTGCGTGGTGGAGGGGCCGGCTGGGGAAGCCCTGCCCTGGGCCCTGGCACCCTGTGCCCACTCCTGCCCCAGCGTGGCCCCAGCCCAGCCCCAGCGCGGCCCTCAGCATGTCCTGGCCCCCAGGCCTCCCCCGGTCTGGACACCGGCAAGGCCCAAGACAACTTCCTCAGGAAGCTGCTTCCCCAGGCCAGCCCTGGCTGGGGAGGGTGTGTCAGGCCTCCGGTGGGGTGCTGGGGGGCCAGACAAGCCTGGGCCGGGGCGAGGGCGCATTCCTGCTCCCCGAGCCTGCGGGGAGGGGGTTCCCAGAAGTGCGGGGAGGCCTGGCCAGCAGCCCGTGGGGAGGGCCCCTGGCACTTCCTGCTTGGCAAGAGGGCTCAGGGCAGAAACAACAACTGTGCATGCCCGCCCTCCTGGGCACCCCCAGCTCCCCTCCTGGCACCCCTTCTGGGCACCCCCTAGCTCCCCTCCTGGCACCCCTCCCGGCCTCCCTCCGCCCAGGCCCCGTGGCCTCCCCTCCGGGACGCAGACCAGACAAGACTGGTCCCCCCACTCACTGGCCCTGGCACCACTGGGGGCCCTGTCTCTGCTGCCCGCTGTGTCCACCCTGGGCTCCCCCTTCGGGCCAGCCTGGTGGTCGTTGTCTGCGTGAGGACATGTGGGCTAGGAGCCCGGCCCCCAGGAAGCAAAGGAGGGCGGGTGACCGGGGCAGGGCTGGGGCATGACTGTGGATGAGTCCGCGTGGGGTGGGCCCTGTGCAGCCCGCCCTGCAGGGTGGGGGGATGAGATCACGCTCTGTGCAGGCAGATGTGCCAGCACCTGGAGTGGGGAGTGGGGTGGGCACGTCGGGGCAGGTACCCAGCCTCACCTGCCCAGCCCCGCAGCCCTCAGGCTGGGCTTGGCCACCCTAGGGCACACCAAGACCCTCCTGGCAGGGGCAGGCGGGGCTTCTGGTGCCGCCTTCAGGAGAGAGGCCTCCCCCCCTCTGCATACCCACTGCTCTAGGAAGCCCCCGGACCCCCGGGCTGGCCCACGGCGGGACCCTCACAGAGAGGAGAGGGAGCAACCTGGGGACTGGGTATAGGACCGGGCACCAAGGACCCTCTACCCAGCAGGCCTGCGTGGACAGTGGGCACCCCAGGCCGGGAAGCCTGGTGGGTGGGGAGCCAGCATGGTGTGCAGGGGTGGGCAGTGTGCTGTGAGGAAGTGGCTGGGCCTCGCTGGCCGCAGGGGCCCCCGGGAGCCCCCACACGCAGCTGCAGCCCCGCCCCCGCCACGGCCACCCCCACCGACTACCTCTGCGTTTGCCCTTTCCTTCCTCCTTCATTCGCCCACCTGACCGCCAGCCAGAAGGCTGAGCCCACCGGGGCAGCGACGAGGTGAGTCCGTCCCTGCTGACCCCGGGGTGCGCGTGGGGCCTGGAGGCATGAGCTGCAGAACCGGCGGCTGAGCGTGCGGCACCGCCACTGGGCCTCAGGGTCCACGCCTGCTGATGGCGGCGGCGGGCTAAGCAGCGGTGGGCAGGGGCCCAGAGTTCACGGCCCCACCGTGGCCCCTGGCACCACCGCTGCCCGCTGGAGCTGTCGGGGACCCAGCCCTCGGCCCTGGGAGGGGGCGGGTGCGCCCCTGTCTGGGGGTTGCCCCTGGGCCAGGCACACGTAGAAGGGCGCCCCATCTGGGGGGACCCCCTGGGCCCACTTGCTGTGACCCTGGTGTTCTGGGGACCCTCACCCTCCCCGTCCCTCCCACCCCCCAGCTTCTGCCCACACCGTGGCTCCTGCCAGGATGGGCCCTCACGGATGCCCTGTGCTGGCAAAGACCCAGGGGGCACACAGCAGGTGAGGTTGGTGTCCCGGCCTGTGCTCGTGGCGGCCGGTCTACCAGGCCTGGCCGGGCTCTGGGTCTCAGGCTCCCGCTCCCTTCATGACCCAACTGCCCTGCCCCTGGCCCAGCGCTGCAGCCGGGGCCCTGCCAGCGGCCCCACTCGGGAGTGGGCACATGGCGGGTAGATGGCAGGAAGCAGGGCGTGAGGAAGAAGGACAGGAGAGGGCCCCCCCCTGGGGGCTGGGCTGCCACGCGGGGCGCAGCCTCACCCACCCGGTCACGGAAACGGGAGGGGAGGGGCCGGGCCACCAAGCAGAAACAAACGGGTCCAAGAGGGCAGAAGAGCTGACGCCCACTAGACCCGAGCCGCAGACTGTCAGCAAGCTGGGCGGCACGGCCGCAGGCGCCACGGGGGCCAAAAGGTGGGCAGTGGCCCAATTCCTGGAAGCCCCCCAAACTAGCCCGGATGCTCCCACTCTTTAGCCTGTGAAATGCATGCCTGCATCCTCAGCGTGTCTGACTCTCTGCAACCCCACGGACTGTGGCCAGCCAGGCGCTGCTGTCCATGGGATTCGGGTACCCCCTCAGTCGCCCTTACCACTGCAGCACCTGAAATAACCCGCCCCTGCAGACACTGAAAGCCGAGTTGGTAAAGAAGCCCCCTGCGGTGCAGGAGACCCCGCTTTGATTCCTGGGTTGGGAAGATCCGGAGAAGGGATAGGCTACCCACTCCAGTATTCTTGGGCTTCCCTTGTGGCTCAGCTGGTAAAGAATCCACCTGCAGTTCGAGAGACCCGTGTTTGATCCCTGGGTTGGGAAGATCCCCTGGAGAAGGGAAAGGCTGCCCACTCCCGCATTCTGGCCTGGAGAATTCCGTGGACTGGATAGTCCACGGGGTCACAGAGAGTCACTTTCACTATGAACACCGGCAACCCCCACCCTAAGGCTGCGCTGGCCCTCTGAGATAACTCGGAGCCTGCACAGCTGTTTCTGTGAATAAACCCTCTTCCTAGCCATCACTCTGCAGCTCACTGAATCCTCTCTGCCGTGAAACATCCTGAGCTTCGTTAAGCCCTGAGACCAGGTGTGTGATCTCAGTTAAAAGGGGGACTTCTCTGTGGCCCGGTGGCTAAGACTCCGAGCTGCTAATGCAGCGGCCCAGATTCGAGCCCCGGTTGGCAAGCTAGATCCCACGTGCTATGGCAGACAGCCGAGGCACCCCACTGCGCCAGCCCTGACCCATCCTGTTCTCTCCACCCGTTTTACCCGCGGATATTTGTCGTCCGACTTTCTTGCTTAACCGCACTCTGAAAAGCAGTGCCCTCTAGCTACACCTGGCGTTTACCCTTCCAAGACAGCACTCCGTAACTCTCCTTTCCTCTGCGAGCAGCCTTCGTCACAGAAAGAATGCCACAGGGATGGTGACCCCGAGGACCCCCAAACCTGTCCTGGAATCACCCGACACCTGCCCTAGTGACCTCAGTGCCGCCAGGAGGAGGAGAATGCGCGGCCACACCAATGGCACTCCTCGTCTTCAGCGTGTCTGCCATCCCGAACCATAGGACCTCTTCCAGCCTCCCAGGAGCAGGGGCGTGGTCCTGGAAGAGTCAGCTTGCTGTGGTCCCCTCCGCCTGGCAGGGTAACAAAGGCACTCCTTTCTGTGAGGTTGGCAAGTCGTGTCCCACTCTCTGCGACCCCGGGGACCGTAGCCTGCCAGGCTCCCCTGTCCACGGGAGTTTCCAGGCAAGAACACTGGGGTGGGTTGCCATTTCCTCCTCTCTACTCCTCCAAAACTCTGTCTCCATATTTATATTTAGCATCAGCGAACAGAGGCCACTTTTTCAGCAACACATACACTAAAGCTAAGCATTCCCAAGCTGCACTAAAGATCCCACGTGCCACAGTGGAAATCAAGATCCCACGAGTCGCAGCGAAGACGGCACCAGCCTAGAGAGAGGATGGGGGCCGCGGGCCAAGCCCCAGGCTGAGCCTCGAGGCTCCACTCCTCCCCAACCCTGCACTTGCTCACTCGCGTGCTCACTCAGTCACTCACTCACAAACTCATTCACTCACTCAGTCACTCACTCACTCACTCACTCA
>SJYC01066068.1:0-20612 GCA_006408675.1 Madoqua kirkii | reverse complement strand
CTCTGAGCGATCAAGCCTTGTCTCTGGCCCTGGATTGAATTCTTCTCCTCTGGAGGCCAAGAATCCTGGCGTCTTTGCGTGATTCAACAACAACCTTTCACAACCAAAGGGACTTCAACTGATTGGGTGAGACCCATCTGTTTTCCAGAGGATAATCTGCTTTACTCAGTGTATTGAGTCAAATGTTAATCACTTCTAAACAATATATTCACATATATGTCGACATATACATATGTGTGTATGTGTGTGCTTAGTTGCTCAGTCATGTCCACCTCTTTGTGACCTGTAGCCTGCCTGGCTCCTCTATCCAGAGGTTAGAGTGTCTGCCTGCAACGTGGGAGACCCGGGTTCGATCCCTAAGTTGGGAAGATTCCCCTGGAGAAGAAATGGCAACCCACTCCAGTATTCTTGCTTGGAGAATCCCATGGACAGAGGAGCCTGGTGGGCTACACCGTCCACGGGTCGCAAAGAGTTGGACACGACTGAGCAACTTCATTTTCACTTTCACACTTTATCAGAGCTAAAGGGCTAAAGGGGGTTCTTTTTGGGTTTCCCTGGTGGTGCAGAGGTTAAAGCGTCTGCCTTCAATGTGGGAGACCTGGGTTTGATCCCCAGATTGGGAAGATCCCCTGGAGAAGGAAATGGCAACCCACTCCAGCACTCTTGCCTGGAGAATCCCATGGACGGAGAAGCCTAGTAGGTTACAGTCCACGGGGTCGCAGAGAGTCGGACATGACTGAGTGACTTCACTTTCACTTTCACTTTGTAAACCTTTTCCCTTGACTGCCTTTACATTTTTTGGTCATCAACTTTTCACAGTTTTAATATAATGTTTCCTGGAGAAAGTCTTTTTGCATTGAAATAATCATGTGTTCTCCTAGCTTCATGGACTTGGACATCCAGTTTCCTCCCCAGGTTTGAGAAGTTCCCAGCTATTATTTCTTTAAATAAATTCTCTGCTCCCTCCTCCCTCTCTTCTCCTTCTGAGATACACATTACCCTAATGCTACCCTTACTAAAAGAGTTGGATAGCCCTCATAGAATTTCTTCATTTCTTTTTTTTCCTGTCTTTGAGCTCTCTAATGCTCTTTTCTATATGGTCTGCTCTATCTCAGTGCTTTCTATTGCATTATTCAGTCCTTCAGCTCCAGAATTTATTTAGTTCTTTGTTTTAGCTTTTATCTTTTTGGTAAGATATCAAAGAGATTTCTTCAGTCGATAATTTTATTCTTAAGCTCAATGAACCTGAGTTCTCTTCTGGGTCACTGAGTTTCTTTATAAATAGTTATTATTTTGAATTCTCTATCAGATTGCTATTGCAGTGACTTTAAGTTTGGCTTCCAGAGAATTGTTATTTTCTTTCTGTGATACTGTGTTAGTGTGGTTTTTCATGGTACTTGAGTTGTTTCTCTGTTGGGATGTTTGAGGTAGTAAAGTTTTAGGTAAAGCTTTTTTTCACTTGGTTCTATTCAACGGATTAGTAATGAGAGATCTTCCGTTTGTTTCTCAGCAGGTGGCGCTATAGCACAAACTTCCGGCGTCTCTTCCTTGAGCCGCCTCTGGCTGCATCTGAGAATAGGCCCTGGGCGCCCTCTGATGTCTGCACCAGAAGTGCCGCCCTCTGCCCCATGGTGCCACGCATGCCTCTCCGGTCGCTGGCGCCTTGCTGCTGCTGGAGTCACTGACGCTGCGTGCAGGGCACCTGAATTACAGGTGCCTCAACCATAATCCAGAGTTGCCGGAATCCTGGGCGTTGCCACCATGGGGGAGGGTGAAACCGGGATCACAGGCACCTCTGCTACGGCTGGAGTTGAGCTCACAGGCGCCGCTGCTGCTCCGGGTGACAGAGTCACAGAGCCTCTTACGGCCAGAGGAGCCAGGATCACAGGCCCTGCTGCCTAGTTCCCTGTGGCCATGGATGCCGCTGCGAAGGGGAGGCGGGGGGCGTGGTCACTGCCTCCCCTAAGGCTACTGGGCTCTCTGGGCTGCCAGCTCAGCTGCTGCAGTGGTAGTGGTGGGGGCGTGGGTGGTCTGGGGGCGCCCAGGATCTTGGGCACCACCTCTGCTGCTTTCCTGGACCCACCTCCTCTGTGTGTCCCAGTCCACCCATCTTTAGGTGCACAGATGTTTAGGATACTCCAGCGTCTTGGGGTGTTGGGTAAAGGCACCTTTGTTGGGTTACTGACATTTTGTTGGTTGTAGATTGGCTAGGAAGGATAAAGAGTACATCTCATTCTGCCATGATGCTGATGCCACTGTTCAGAACTCTGTATTTTTATGTTGTCCAGCTTATCATTCTTTTCTCTTCTGACCTCTGAGTTTTATAACATACTTAAAAAGCATTTTCCCTACTGAAACTCATAAGAAGATCATTTTACATTTTATTCTAGTACTTTTACATATCTCTTTTATCATCATCACATGATTTTGTGGTAACCATCTAAGTTAATCTCCCTGCCTCTTACTTTAGGATCCCCTGAGTCCATCTTTAACACTATAACCATAATTACCTTTAAAGTGCAAGTTAGACTCAGTTACATTTCTGCTCAAAATAGTTCACGGTTTCCATAACCCACAGATAAAGATCAGCTACTTAATATGGTACACTCAATGATGTGACAATTCGCTCTTTTTCTTTTTTCTTCAGTAGACTCTTCCAGAGATCACTCTGTTTTCTCTCACTTGCATGACTATTCAAATGATATTCCTTCTGTCTAACAGCTTTGATTTACACTATTCAAACTTTCGTCTCTTTGGAAAACCCTTGTTAATTCACTACTGATCTGCTCACCTCCATGAAGCCTCCCTGATTCTGCCCAAAGTAAATCTTTTTCCTTTCTCAGCTCCAGCATCTTGTATCTACCTCTCCTCTGTATTCCTCATGTTGTGGCATTGACTGGTTTACTTGTCTTTTCCATTGTTGCTACTTACACCTCGAAGCAAGGCACCAGCAACTCAGTGGCACAGAGACAAGGGTCTCGTTTTATTAGTGTTTGCACTCTGACTATAAACACATAGATTTTAGAACGTACAAGAGCTCAGCAATGATTTGTGGGAATGAAATGGGATCCTTATTTTGTTTCCATATTATTCAAGGTGTGATTAGGAATCACTTGCATTAGAATAACCTGGGGTGCTTATTAAAAATGGAAGTTATTGGACTCACTCCAGACATACCAAATCTGAGTCTTTAGGGATGAGGCATTCTCATTTTTACTAAACTTCCTATGTGATTCTTATTCACACTAAATTTTGAACACTTTTATTATTTTCAATAAAATAGCAAAACTGTTTATTGCTTAGACCTACAAATGGCTTTTAAATATGACACATGAGAATAGAGGACCACTTGAAGAAGAAAAGTACTAATAATATTAGAATGAGATGGTGGTTTAGTCACTCAGTCATGTCCAACTCTTTGTGACCCCATGGACCATAGCCCACCAGGCTCTTCTGTCCATGAGATTTCCCAAGCAAGAATACTGGAGTGAGTTGTCATATCCTTATCCCAGGGATCTTGCTAACCCAGAGATCAAACCCAAGTCTCTGAATTGCAGGCAATCTCCTGCCCTGCAGGAAGATTCTTTAGCACTGAGTCACCAGGGATTCCCATTAGGATGAAGGGAAAGGTAAATACATTTATGCTAGGTCTATAAAATGCAGTATTATACAGTTGTTAGAATTCATAAGCCAGATAGATTTTTCTCTTATAAAAGTTCTTTAAGACCTATTGTTAATTTTTAAAAATAGACAAAAGGCAGGAATGTGTGATTATGCATATGCTCAAAAAAGCTTCTGAAAGTTTACATAGACAACTGTTAATAATGCTTACCATAGGGAGTGAATGCAGTGGCTGGGCAGTTATAAGTCTGTATCATTAACTGTACTCCTCTACCTATAACGTTTGAACTTCTTCATGATATTTAAATTGAAAATTTTTCTTGGTGATTCACACATTTAAATAATGTTACTTTTCTATATCTAATTTGAAAAATGTCATAAGATATCATTTTCCCCCTATTTTTAGACTTGACAAACAAGTAATTCAGTGAAAGAAGCTCAATCTCTGAAAATCAAAAGACCTGGCATTAGAAATAATTGAGGTGAAATTCACATAACATAAAAATAAATAACCACTTGAAATGAACAAGTCAGTGGCACTTAGTGCATTCACTGTGTTGTATAACCACCACTTCTATATAGTTCCAAAACATTTTCAGTGAACTTCCGGGCAGCCAACATTCTGTGTTCTGTCTCCATGGGTTTACTTATTCTGGCTTTTCATATAAGTGGAATCACACAACATGTGACATTTTACATCTAGCTTTTTTCACTTAGCATAATGCTTTCCAGGTTCATCCACATCTGTCCATCCAAGAGCATGTATCAGCACTTCATGCCTTTTTATGGATGAATAATATTTTATTGTACGGATATAAGATCTGGTCTTTACTTAGTTCTTGGCTTCAGATGGGCAAGACACTTAACCTTTCTGAGTCTCAAAGTCCTGAACTCTAAAATAAGAATTTGGACACCTGAATTACAGAGTTGTGCATATACAACGAAGGAATGCATAGGAAAATTTCTGCTGAATGATCAAGCCAAGGGGATGATGCCAGACTCAGACCTAGACCAACCCAGTGGAGTGGAACTAGAGGGAAAGGCTGGCTGGTTGTAGAAAGAACTCCAGCTAGAAAGAGAGGTGGATGTTGAGGCAAATTGTCAGCATCAGCGACGCTTGGTGGAGAGGAATGCAGTGTCCCATGGATGGCTAGAACATAAGCTCAGAGCACTTAGAAATCTCTGAATTGAGAGATCCCCAGAAGGAGACAGAGCGGACAGTCCCCTTTGTGGGCAAGAGTGAAGCTGTCATCGCAGTAGAGGACAGGCAAGAGCTGTCTTCCAAGTAGGAGCTCTGCCTCTAGGGAAGAAGACAAAGAGGAGGTTACCGGATATGAGGGAACAATATCCACTGATGCTGAGTGTTGAACTGGAGTCCAGGATGAGACTGATCCCAAAGGCTCTCTGGGCAAGGCAGGGGAGCTCTGAGGAGTGAGGCAGGGCACTGTGCGAGTGACATTTACACAGAGGCTCATGTAATATGTTGGTCGTGGCTCTTTATTTTCTTCTTCATAACTCCATGTGTTGTTTAGGTCCTGTCTTCATAACATCACATCAATAACCAACTCAGTCAATCAAGAATAGATCAGTAAAGTTGATTGTTGGAAAAATAAACTCATTTAATGAATTTGTCATTATTCTACGATCATTTCACAAGTATGATCAGAGAATACTGGAAAGGTTCATAGTTCTTTTAGATTACCTAGTGGTGTATGGAATTTATCAACAGCAACTGTCTACACTACCCACTCCTGTGTTCTTGCCTGGAGAATCCCAGGGACGAGGGAGCCTGGTGGGCTGCCCTCTATGGGTCTGCACAGAGTTGGACATGACTGAAGTGACTTAGCAGCAGCAGCAGCAACAATTGTATACGCTAGCCCTCCAAAATCCCCACGTCAACATCAGAAGGGAAAATGGCTGTATGAAGGGGAGGCATTGCCTTCCTCTCACTGTTTAGGAATCCTGTGTTCAGTAGATTCTCTGCTTCCAGGAATCAGTCTCCAGTTGCTGGATGATATATGTGCAGTGGAATTTGCTGATACAGGACAACTTTGCTTTTGTGGACCTTAGCTTATGGGACAGTTAATAATATCCCGTGCCTGCCTCCTCATTCAACTGTGACAGGACTGTTCAGGGGACTCCCAAACAGAAGGCTGCTCTGCTCCTCTCTGGTTAACTATACTCTATGCTCCCTAAGCGAAGAAGGCAATGGCACCCCACTCCAGTACTCTTGCCTGGAGAATCCCAGGGACAGGGGAGCCTGGCGGGCTGCTGTCTTGGGTTGCACAGAGTCATACATGACTGAAGCGACTTAGCAGCAGCAGCATGCTCCCTAAGAGACAAAGTGAGTCTTCTAAATTCACAGACTAGGTGACCACAGCCCGAACCCTCTGTTTTATTGTTGCCATTTGTCCTTCAATTAATCATATTGTGATTAATCAGCTGTTTAGAGTTAGTTATTCTTGGCATAAACTGTATATGTATAGTTAAATTAGAGATAGTTTTAGTTACAGTTCCTCTGTTACCTCATAAGCTTGGCTGTTTTCAGTTCTAACCAGATAACTGCATTTCTTCAACCTGCTCATTCTCCAAGGCCCCCACACTCTTACAGATTGAGTTTAATGATGACTGTGGCTACCACTAAACTAAACACCTACAGTGTGCTAGATGTGTCACTCACAGTAGCTGTCTCTTACTGATGGCTTATTATGTGTCGGTCATTGTACTGAACACTTACACATGTATTATTTAATCTTCCTCAAAACTCTACACATAGGTACCAGTACTGATGTTCCACATCAAAGATGGTAAAACTGAGGTCCAGGGAGGTTAAGTAACTTGCCCAAGGTTATATGCCTTGTAAATATTAAAACTAGATTGAAAGCTCTGGAGTCTAGTTTCTGAAGCTTCATTCTTAACCACTACTCTATACCATTTTGCTTTACAAACACCTCTAGCTAGTATGTACTGAGCATCTGCTATGAATTAGAAACAATTCCAAGTACTAGGATATTAGCATTTAGAATTAAAAAAAAAATCGCCGTCCATATGGAACTCCCATTCTAGTTGCAGAAAGAGACAATAGCAAATACAGACAAGTAAAAGCTAGTGATAACAGTTAAGAGGGAAAAAAAGTGCTGACGAGGGAAAGGGCTAAAATTTTTGACACAGTGTCAAAGAGAAGCCTGACTAAGACAGTGATGTTTGAGTAAAGAAAGCCACATGGCCATCTGAAGAGGCCACTGCAGGCAAGAGTGGAGCCAGTGCTGAGTTCCCAAAGGTGGAAGCTGCCTGGTGTGTTTGAGGGACGGCAAGGAAGTCTGTGGGGCTGGTGTGCAGAGATTAAAGGGAGAGTAGCATATTGTCACCCTGAAATATCAATAACCTCGGAGATGCAGATGACACTACCCTTCTGGCAGAAAGTGAAGAGGAACCAAAAAGCCTCTTGATGAAAGT
The DNA here is from genome assembly GCA_006408675.1 of Madoqua kirkii. Classification (NCBI taxonomy): domain Eukaryota; kingdom Metazoa; phylum Chordata; class Mammalia; order Artiodactyla; family Bovidae; genus Madoqua; species Madoqua kirkii. Next base: position 13,535 of record SJYC01066068.1, on the reverse strand, counting down.
GAAAGAGGAGAGTGAAAAAGTTGGCTTAAAGCTCAACATTCAGAAAACGAAGATCATGGCATCCAGTCCCATCACTCCACGGGAAATGGATGGGGAAACAGTGGAAACAGTGTCAGACTTTACTTTAGGGGGCTCCAAAATCACTGCAGATGGTGACTGCAGCCATGATATTAAAAGAGGCTTACTCCTTGGAAGAAAATTTATGACCAACCTAGATAGCATATTGAAAAGCTGAGACATTACTTTGCCAACTAAGGTCCATCTAGTCAAGGCTATGGTTTTTCCTGTGGTCATGTATGGATGTGAGAGTTGGACTGTGAAGAAGGCTGAGCACTGAAGAATTGATGCTTTTGAAGTGTGGTGTTGGAGAAGACTCTTGAGAGTCCCTTGGACTGCAAGGAGATCCAACCAGTCCATTCTGAAGGAGATCAGCCCTGGGATTTCTTTGGAAGGACTGATGCTAAAGCTGAAACTCCAGTACTTTGGCCACTTCATGTGAAGAGTTGACTCATTGGAAAAGACTCTGATGCTGGGAGGGACTGGGGGCAGGAGGAGAAGGGGACGACAGAGGATGAGATGGCTGGATGGCATCACGGACTCGATGGAGGTGAGTCTGAGTGAACTCTGGGAGTTGGTGATGGACAGGGAGGCCTGGCGTGCTGCGATTCATGGGGTCGCAAAGAGTTGGACAGGACTGAGTGAACTGAACTGAACAGGACAAGGGGTCAGAGAGGTAATGAAGGACCAGATGTGGTAGAAGCTAACAGTAAGGACTTGGGCTTTTACTTCTAGTGTGATGGAGGAATTGCTCAGAGTCACAGAGAATGGTTTGATCTGTGGGCCTGTGGGGCTGGACACAGACTGGATGAGGAGCAGCAAGGAAGGCAGACCTTTCCTAAAAGGAGACCATTCTGGAATTTTTCCCATATTCCAGTGAGAGATTATGGCGGCTTGGGCTAGAGTGTACGGAGTAGGTGTGGTACCTATTTCAGAGAAGACATTCTCATTCCAGTTTTACAGGTTAAGAAACTGAGAGTCAAAGAGCTTAGTGAGGTAACTGACCCAAAGTAAACTAGCTTGTGAGAGCAGCGCCAGGACACAAACCCGTTCTCGCCTTCCCCAGAGACCATACTCTTTGTTTTGCTACACCAAGAGTCTTTCAAGCACAATCCTCAGTTCAAAGTCAAAATCACATTCTCCTCAGATCAAAGACAACGATCCTTTGGATTTTGTTAAGCGATATCTCCCAATTCATTGACTTGTTTATTGATTTATTCATCAAACCTCGCACCTTGGGGGGAGTTGTCACTGAAATGTCTCCTCCTTCAAGTCATGCCAGGAAGGACAACTGGAAAGGACAGGAGATGTGGGACAGAGGGTCATGAGTAAGCCGAGAGGGAGGAACTTGGAAAGGCAGACACTGAACTGTCAGAAACTGAACTGGCCATATCCTCACACACATTTCCTAGATTTTGGAGCCTTGGGGTCCACTTTGTCTCCTCTCCTCATTTGATCCTATTAATTAAGTAAGTTGGAATTCCACACCCAACCCCCAACCCTAAATGGGACCATGTAAAAATTTCACCAATGATCAAAAGAAAACTTGGAATTTAGCTCATTATGGTAGGCTGAACCCATGTTCCTGCCTCCCATTCGTCCCAGCGATGGACAATGTTTCTAACAGTGCTGGCAAATAAGAGCGAGTGCTTGCTGTTTTCTGTGGACTAGAAAGTGAGAAATCCCTAAAAGATGCAAAGTCGATGGGGAGGACTTGCAACAGAGGACTGCCGCCAAAGATGGGAGTGACTTTAGAAGAAGAGAATATGAAGAGTAGGAGGGACCTCTGGGGAGATGGTCAGGGGAAGGATTGACACCAGATGAGGAGCAGCTGTGTGCTGTGCCAAGCAGTGACCTCAAAAGGCGCCTGCCCTAGGAATAGAGCAGATGAATTGGTGGTCAGAAGCACACAAAGAGGAACCAAGGGCCTTGATGGCCTGCCCCAGAGACAGTCTCTCTGGAAGCTCAGTCTGCCCCTCTGCTACCTCAGGACATGTGGTAAAACTGGTGAAGAAAAACTACAGAGAACTTCTGACTTTCTTCATGAAATTTCTAGCACCATCTCCTTTTTAAAGCTATATGAAAGTATGATTTTGACAAAAATCAAATTAAAATCTTTTATAAATGAGGCTAACCACTAGAAGAATAGATATCATGTGTCTGTATTTTAAATATATTATATACATTTAAAAAATAAAAATAAAAGACAGTCTAATCTATCCAACAAAAGTACATAAAGAGAAAAAATAATAAAGAATAGCAGAGAAAAATATATAGTGGTTATAAAAATACAAAAACTATCAATAATCAGTAATATTAAAATACACTCCCACATTAAAGAGCTCACAATGAAGAACTCTGAAAAGCAGAAAATAAAGGACTGGCAAAAAGGCATGTCAGGTGAATGTAATAGTAAAAATAAGCATAGAAACATTCATATCACACCAATTAGAATCAAAGTTAAAAGCATTAAAATTAAAAAATTTTAAATAATGAATCATTCCCAAAATATAATAATAGTTATGAGATTTTATACCTCTAAATGCAAAATATTGAAAAAAAGCAAAAGTTGATGGACATACAAGGATAATTGAGCAAATCACAATCATACACACACACACTTCTCTTGGAAACGATAGATTTAGTAGGCTAAAAACAATAAGAAATGGTTAAAATTTTGAATGCTAGGCTTAACGATCTTGACTTAGCAGGCTAATGCATAGTTTTTCAACTATACATAGAACATTTTAAACCTTGACACTGTATTGGGCTGCAAAGGCAATGTCAACAAAATTCCAAAAGCAGAAATTATATAAATAACCTTCACTGGCATGATGAAATAATGTTAAAACTAATAACAGAAAGATATCTAAAACCCAAAACAATCTAACAAAACAGTTTGAAAAAACACTTTAAAAACCATGAATTAGAGAAATTCACAAAATGTTTAGAAGTTAATAATGGGGGCATTATGTATCCATAGAGTTCAGCTAAAGCAGTTTTCAGAGATAAGCTTATAAAAATAATTTCACTTATTGCAAAACAAGAAGGAAACTTCTGAATGACCTGATCTCATTTGCTTATGTATTCACACTTCCACTCTCCTAGACAATTCTGTCTCCTCTTTTTATTCTTTATTCTTCCAATATTTACTCCCCATTCTCAATTTCAGCTGCTAACATGCTTCTGATTTCACTAGAAATAACCAGACAATCAGAACATGTTCCCATTGCAACATATACCAGCCTCCCTATTCTCCGCCCACGGCTTTGTCTCTCTCACCTTGAATGAACTTCGCGGGGTACTGTAGAAGCTGCGCATCTCCAAGGTCAGCTCTCATCTCATCTCTCCAGTAACTGCTCCTCTCTTCTCCTGTATTATCATTTTCCCTCTCACTTAAATAATTTTTATTAGCCTACTGTTGCTATCTTCCACCGTCTATAATGAAGAAAAAAAAATCCTTTCTTGACTAAATTCCTCTCCAGATTTGATTCCTTTTTCTTTAACAGCAAAGCTTCTCAAACATGTTGTCATTCCTTTATCTCTGCAATTCCTCACTATCCATTCCCTACTGTGTGTGTTCAGTCACTTCAGTCATGTCTGCTCTCTGCGACCCCATGGACTGTAGCCTGCCAGGCTCCTTTGTCCATGGGATTTTCCAGGCAAGAATATTGGAGTGGGTTGCCATGCCTTCCTCCAGGGGATCTTCCTGACCCAGGGATTGAAGCTATGTCTCTTATGTCTCCTAAATTGGCAGGCAGGTTTTTTTTTTACCACTGAATGCATGTTCCAATTAGTATTGTGGTCTTATCATTTCACTGAGCAACTCACATCAAGTTAGCCAATGACCTCTCTGTGTCCAAATCCAATGGTCGCTTCTTGCTCTTTACCTATAACTTGGACAAACATCTTTTCACATTTATTTATTTTCCTAGAATAAATAGCTCACAGTGGGATTGCTGGATTGAGGGGAATGCACAATAAAATGTTGCAACATATTTTCAGATTGCCTCTAAAATGCTTGTGTGACCAAGCTATGAGATTTCTTAATCCCTTATGTCCTTGGTGATATGAAATATTATGTATCTTCTAAGCTTTTGGCAATCAGGTAGGTAGAAAATCATACCTCAGTTGTCTTAATTTGCATATTCTTTGTGATAAATATGGTTGAGGCTATCTAAAGATTTATGAACTATATAATTTTGGAATTGCTTGTTTTCTATCAGAACATGCATCTTTTTCTTATTAAAGTATTCTAAAGTTATTAGCATGATGCCAAATATTTTCAAAATTCTGCCCAAAGAAAATTTGTTAGAGCTCACTTTAAAAATATGCATGGCCAAATGCTGGCAGGACTGAGACTGCACGACAAATTAATGGCTGGATCACAAATGAATCTAAGGGACATGACTCCCAGCACAGGGTTTTCCAGACTTCACCCCCCAGTGCATAAAAATCAGACATAAAAATATTAATATGTCAGTCATATTACTGACTTAGGGAGACAAAGAATGGATTGTGTTATTTACCAATATTTTTGGTTGTCTCTCATGAAGCACTTAGAAGCCACAAATCCTTGGCTAGGTTATTGCTAAGTTCTCTGAATCCCAAGGTCTTAGATATTGCAGATATTTTGAGTTAGTCAGAACCCTTTGGGTTACAAGTGACAGAGAACTAACCTTAATAAGTTTAAGGTAAACAGAAGCATTATTGGAAAGATCCGAGGGCGTGTCACTATCTGAGAAAGGGGGTTGGCCTGGGACTGGGGCTTAGGACTTTGACCACTAACAGCCCTTCATCTCCCACTGGGATTCTTTTCTGATCTATGTAGATCAGTTCTTCAACTTTGAAGTTCAGATGGGAACCAATAACTCCTGAACCTCACACTTCTTGATTTCTGCTTACTAGGGAGGGGCTTACACGTAACTTCTGTAGGCTTCAGAGGTTTTATTTGTTTTTAATCTTGAGTTTTTAAACGGCAGAGAAGGATTATATTTGAGTTAGCTTCCATCTGGTGTCTGCCCCTCGACTATGAGGACACAGCAGCCCCCATTTAAGTTGTGTGCTGGGTGCGGGGAAGCCTGTTTCCCAGAAGAAGAACAAAAGCAAAGGGCATACCTACCACTATCTTGCTCAGATGGACTCATATAGGAATCTTCCTATTCTCAACCCTTTTATTTTTCTATGTCAAATATACAACTTAAACAGAAGTACTTCATTTTTCCCCAGTAGGTTGCTAACACTGAGAAGATGTTCTGTCTATAATGTGTTTCCTTTCTGTCTCTCACTTTGTCGGTGTAAGTCTGCAAACAGTAAGAAATGAGAAGAGGGTGGCATGCTGTAGGGTATATGAGTATGCTCTTGTGGGTACCTGCAAAGACTGATGCCAAAAAGGTAAACTGCACAAGATCCCACATTCATTCATTCTTCCTTCCGTGGCTTCTAAGCTTTTATTCAGCACCACTCCATGACAGACACTGTGCTGTGATCTAGGAACACCAAAGAGAAAAAGAAATAGCTCCTATCCTTAAGGTTTCATCGGTTTAATTATGGTGAAATCCAAATAGATCAAAGAGATTGAGTAAAATGACCTGTTTCTTGTCGCGTAGGTGGTGTAGGCATTTAAGCTGACTTACTGCAAAGGAGTGTTTCCCTGAGGGCAGACATCTGACCAGTTTGGAGGGACAAGACAATGATGGTGTAAGAGAGACTGTGAAAGAGAATGAAATGGCGTCCCAGAGCAAACACACTTAAATGTTATGGAGGCAGTAAACTACTGTATGATATGTAGGAAGGAGTCAGTTTTTCAGTCAGGTTCAGTGAGTGTATGTAAAGGTGTTACAAGAATAATAGAGAGACAGATACGGGCAAAGCATCAAAAGGCTTCCAGCGCTAAACCAAAGAATTTTACCTTAATCCTAGAAGCTCTGTAGGGCCTTACAGAGTCTTTCAGATTTGTAACTTGGAAATATCTCTGGAATGCTAGATGATTTGAATGAAGTGAATAGGTGGAGATTGCTGGCAGGGAAACCACTGCAGAGACTCTTGCTGGAAAATAGTCAAGATAATAGATAAGCTTCTACCTAGACCTGTAGCCTGGAAAAGGAAAGTTCAGAGCAGATTTGATCAATGTGAGGCAGGCAGAATCCTTGGGAGAAGGTGACTAACTGGATGCGGGTGGGAGTGAAGGCAAGGGAACCACACGGCTTCTCTTGTGCTCTGACTTGGACAACAGGGAGACTGCTGATGCCTAGGTCCAAGATGGAGAACACAGGAACAAGTGCTTAACTGATGGTCCAGAGGAAGTTAGCTCTGACTTTTAGATAAATGTTTAATTAATCTCAGCTGTCAACTATTACATAAGTTGCCACTTGCCATTGGCCCTTGCCATCTACCCCTGTAAGGATTAAGTCATGTACTGCTGCAGTGGCTGATTTTCAGCACCCCTTAAAAGGAGCTCATTGGAGAGTAGAAATGAGGCACTCTGTGCTCTGGGAAAAACTGGCAGGTCTTCAGATAGATATTTTCAGGAGCTGATTTTATGAGCCCAATACTTGTACCTCCTTGAATCTTTATTTTTTAAGTCATTTCAGTCATGTCTGACTCTGTGCGACCCCACAGACGGCAGCCCACCAGGCTCCCCCGTCCCTTGGATTCTCCAGGCAAGAAGACTGGAGTGGGTTGCCATTTCCTTCTCCAATGCATGAAAGTGAAAAGTGAAAGTGAAGTCTCTCAGTCGTGTCTGACTGTTAGCGACCCCATGGACTGCAGCCCACCAGGCTCCTCCATTCATGGGATTTTCCAGGCAAGAGTGGGGTGCCACTGCCTTCTCCACCTCGAATCTAGAAAAGCCCTAAAATCTTTCATGGTGACAACAGCTCCTCGTGACTAGCAGAAACCTTCTTCCAAAAAATATGTACTTGATTGCATGAACTCTCCCTTCACCAAAATCATCTATATATAGACCTGGCCCCCACCTCTTTGCAGCAGTTCTCAGAGATATTTGAGGTGCTGTCTTTCAGGCTATTAAGTCCTCATTTTGCTGCAGATAAAGCTTGACTCACAACTCTCATGTTGTACATTTTTTTAAGTTAACATGAGAAAAGGGTTAAAGTCTACAAAGGTTGCTGATAAGCCTATATTGTTGATACAATTCTATTATTTTAATTATTTAAATCTTCATTTGTGTTGATGTTCAAGCTTTCAAAATTCTTAATATAAACTTCATCAGTCTAGTAACTGGTAATTACTGGAAAGATCTCATGGTTCTTTACTGGAAAGATCTACAAGAAGGGACTGTCTCTCCTTTGTTGCTACTTCCCCAGTGGCAGGTTACAGAAGATCATTAACATGTCCTGATATTTATTATTGGAGGTGAAGTTTCCAATTCTGTATGAATGGAAACTGAATACTAAGAGGCAATGATCTTAACTATAAGAGATTACTTGTTTTCAGATGACTGCAATGATTGATATTGAATTTTTAAGCTTAGAAAGTATTTTGCTTTGTATTTGCATATACTAAGTATTTGTCTTATGTTGGTTTCAATAAGGCCATCCAAAAAGAAAGAAAGAGTCAGATCCCCAGTGCTACAAACTCCCTCTTACAGAGCTGTCACCTCAATTAATAAAGAAGTCCAACCAAAGGAACTGTTGCAGGAAGGGGGACCCCTTCCAAGGCCTGAAACTAGACTCTTGTCTAACACTCAGAAATGAATTGTCGGAGGAGACACATGTGCTGACAAAGCAAGCGATTTTATTGGGAAGGGCACCCGGGTGGAGAGCAGTAGGGTAAGGAAACCCAGGAGAACAGCTCTGCCACATGGCTTGCAGTCTCAGGTTTCATGGTGATGGGATTAGTTTCTGGGTTGTCCTCAGCCAATCATTCTGACTCAGAGTCCTTCCTGGTGGTGCACGCCTTGTTTGGCCAAGATGGATGCCAGAGAGAAGGATTCTGGGAGGTGGTCAGATATGTGGTGGCTCCTTTTGACTTTTCCCGAACTATTCCGGTTGGTGGAGCCTTATTAGTTCCGTGTTCCTGGCCAGGACCTCCTGTCAGCTTACGCAAATGGTTACTATAGTGCCTGGCCAGGGTGGACGGTTTCAATCAGTGTGTTTCCCCTAACAACTCCCCCTGAGAGACTTCATACTCAAGATACTTCTTGGGAATTGAGGTGGAGGTCTCTTTCTTTCATAACTTCTTCCTGCTATGCATGGGTGTAGGCCTGCCTAGCAGAGAAGTCTCTCTCTACCTGATCTAAGTCAAAGTATTTTTTTTTTGTCTGAAACCAGCATTCACTCTTGTAATAACAGCAATTTAGTTTGCAACAGTTGGCTCCTCTCAGAGATGAAATAGACAGGGTCCAAACAGGAGACTTGACAAGATGGTCATCACTGGTCCCCAGAAACAGGAGGCAACATTTGGGGTGAGGGTTGCAGGGTCTGTGATTTTTTTTTTTTTTTTTTTGAATGGTTGGTGGTGAGGCAACAGAGCTGTGTGCTCCAGGAATCTTGTGTTTAGTCTGAGGTTACCGTCCTCCACCTGGGTGAGCCAAGTTCTATAGAAGAGCTCAAAGACATTGTTATGCATAATTTTTTGAGTAGGAACGAGAACCCTGTCTGGAGGCTGTACCAATCTTTGATTGTTTCTCCTCTGTTTCTGTATCCCCTCCCTTCCCTGATTAGCAGTTATCTGAATCCACCCTTTGGAACTCAGGGAAGGTCAAGGAGGCTGAATGAAGCCTATATCCTACAGACAAGAAATGGAGAACACAGAACAGATCTGTACTCCAGAGCCCCACAGAATCCTGCTCAGTTTTAATTTAGTAAACTAGGCAACTATGATTGCAATAACTTTCTGTCAAAATAGGGCATAGGACTGCCTCAGCTTGGAGAACAGACACTGAATTAGAAGTATTCCTGAGCTCCAAGTTCTAGATCTGAGTCTTGTATGATTAAAATCTCAATCCCTTGGTCTGCCATTTTGGTGGAACGGGCCCAATTAGAAGTAGTTGGAGGAGTGATAACTGGAATTTTAATAGACAAAATAAATCTCATTTCTTTTTAGAATAGGCCTGAAACCTTGTCTGGATCTGACACTTCAGGGAGACTTGTAGCCAGGTAGCCAGTTGCCTAGTTTTATAAAAAGTAAGGTTGCAGTTACTAGCTTCCAGCACACATTGCTTTGAGAATGTTGGCATCCAACCTGACATGACTCAGAAAATTTAAGTTTAGCAATACAAGCTGTAATTTGAAAGTATACCCATAGCATCACCTAGTTATTTCCCAGGATGTCTGAACCATAGCTACTCTGTTTTTGACTTTTAATTGTAAACTTTTCCTTAATAGCCAAAGCAGATTTCACCATTAATGACGTCAGTGTTTCTCTAGGTATGAGAAGATGCAAGAATTAGGACTAATAAAATCTTCTCCCCAAAAGATCTAACTATCGGAAGGCCTGTTCTGCTAGTTTTTGCCAGAGCACAGAGTGCCTCATTCCTGATTTCCACTCTGAATTCCTTTCAAGGGAGTTGAAGTTCAGCAGTTGCAGTGGCCATGATTTAATCTTTGTAGATGTAGATGGCAAGTGTCAGTTTTCAGTTGGCAGAGCCCCTTTTTGCTCATAAACTTGACCATGATTTTGAGGGGGGCATTTCATGACTATTTTATCCCACAGTGCTGAGAATGTCCATTCTCAGTTTTGGCAAAGATTTTGTTGACAGGCCACTCAGTGTGCTGTTACTGGACTAGGTCATAAAACAGTATCCAAAATTCTCTGGCTCACCTGTGTTACTAGCCTCTTGGTCCAGGAAAACATTTCCTCTTGTTGCTTCTTACCATATCAGAGTTACACTGTAACATAACAGTTACACTGTTATGTAACTATGAGGCCCCAGTCACACATTTGGCAGTGTAAGAAACAGCAGTTTTGTAAAACAGGTGAAATACAAATAACATAGCCAGCAATATTAGTAAAGTCACAAGTAAGACTTAAGTCAAGAGCTTCCATTAGATGTAGCCCAGTATATCCCAGGTCATCTGACTTAGTCTACTCTGTATGAATCTTTATCTTCCAGGGAAATTATATATTGGCACTGTCTATAAGGCACATAGCCCAGTTTTCTAGTGTTACTAGACTGATTATCTTTAGTATGATTTAATTGTTTCCAACACAGAGGAGACTTTAAACCTAAATTACCGTAGCCTGGTGTTAGCTATATAAATCCATCCCACAATTGTGGGAGATTTTTCTCCTCCTTTGCTGAAACTTTGCTTGTTTCTCTGATTGAGCTTGAGTAATAGAAGAAAGCTCAAATTTATGGCCAGAGTCAGAGCAGGCATTACTAATTGGCCTGCTGAGGAATCTCGTCTAGTAATATCACAGTGACCTGAATATGACTGTAATTTTTTTCTTTAAGCAAATTTTCTCAGGGTCAACCAGTTAGAGCCTTGTAGTAGAGAAATTTACCAAGGTAACCCAGAACTCGACACAGGTAATTGGCCACTAACCCAACAACTGGATTGATTTATAAAACTATCATAGTATCTGGCCTATGATAAAAAAGCATTTGATTTATATGCAAAGGTCTAAGAAGTCAAGAAAACATTATAAATAATCATACGAATCAGGTCCAGCATCTTGGGCAAGCTGTATACTTCGGATATCATCATCTTCTCATCCTGGTGTAGTGTAGTTTCTCCTCTGAGCATCATTTTAAGGTGAGATAAGGTCAGCTGTCTTCTCTATAGATCAGTCTAGTATAGGGGCCTTTGGAAGTGGGAATTAATCTAAAAGTTAATTTCCCTTCAGTTTCACTGTGCATGAGCTAGTTAAGAGTACCTGATAAAAAAGTCCTTCCATCCAGGTTGGAGACAGTTCCTTAAATTATGTCTTTTTCCAGTTCTGGTTGCAGGTCATGAGGCATCCAATCTTCATCCAAAGATAGATTACTGAGATAAGCTTCAGAAACAAACTTAGGGAGTTCTTTAAGAATTCAATCATATTTTACATTAATATCGCATAACAGCAAGGAACTATCCAAGACATGAGTCTTACTAGATACAAACCTCCATTAACAAACTAGATTTAACATTTATTGAAACGTCTTTTTCTCCTTAAAATTATTCTCATTTTTATTAAATATAATCAAATTAAGGCTAGTTTATTTCCAAAATAGGTCTGCTGTTGCTAATTTTGGCCTGATGATTTATATAATCATAACTGATCATAGACTTTTTATTTTGTTAAAACATTTATAGAGTCTCAGACTGAACTTTTTAAAATAAAATAGGGCTGGGAAACACCAAAGGCTTATCACAGATTTTGCCTAACAAGTCTAGGTGAATTCTTTCCTTTATAAGGTCTCAAAAAGAGATTTTTGTACCTGTTCATGAAATAAACTTCCTAACTCATTTGATAAACTTACTGGAAAGCTAAGAATTTCCAATTTCTGGAAGAGTCGGATAAAGAGAAAATATAATTGTTTTGTTTATAATGAATAATTTTACCAAAGTATTGTCATAATTAGTTTGAGAGGAAGGTTTTCCCTACTCCCAAAAAACATCAGATTCAAACCTATAATTTTTCAGATAGAAATCATAAAAGTTATAAGCATATTCACTGGTTCATTCAGTCCTTTTGTTAACTTTTGTGAATTCATCAGGTTTTCCATTAGAATACCAAGACATATCAGATTGTTAAGAACTCCATATAATTTCTAGGATATCTGTATTAGTAATTTTATCATACATTGTAACACGAGCAGATTACTCATTTGATAATCTTTTCCATGTAATTTAATCAACCAAATAAACATAGTTTAATATCTCCCTTTGAGATGTTTCAGGGGCCCTCTGAAACACCCCAAAGTTAGCTAGAGGTCAAAGGATCTTCAAAAGTATTCAATTAAAGAAGTTTTGTCGAAAGATCAATTAAAAGGTTTAGAACATTTGATCAGATTTAATCAATGTTGATGGGTATATCATTTAGCTCACTGATAGGTCACAAGGGGCGTAAATACCAAGGCTCAAGGTCTGGTGAAAGTCAGCTCCTCAATCTTACACCTAGTTGGCTCTAACCAGTTTTCCTATGACTGTGTCATTCCTAACAAAATCCATTTATCTAACTAGCTATAATCCAATTTTAGAATCCCGATCATGCATAACTCTTTTTAGTATTTTTTCATATATATTTTTTAAAACTGAAAACACACTTCCTACTTTCCTTTAGCAACCAAGAACTTTTATATCAGCATTTTATAGATTGTTGAGCATAAATACCAATGACAATCTCTAAAACCCTTGCTTTCTTAGAACATTTTAGGATGGCACCAAACATTATTCATTTATACTCTCAAATCTCCTTGTGTCTCTGGACATTTATCAATAGGACTGTGGTCATATCCCGATAAACATAATGGAATTTACAACTTGGTTCTGTTACAGCGATAATTAGCATATTCTTTTAGGCAATGGAGAGTCCAAGTACAAGTCCTGAGGCACTTTTATCCCGGGGGGTCTGGTTTTCCATTGGTACACACCTTCTATAGACACTGGGCACAAAGTTGAGAGTCCACTGGGAAGGTGACCATGTGTAGTCTAATGTTCACAGCCTGACCTACGATGGAGTCCAGCTCTGTCTGTTTCCTCCTTCATCTGTAAAAGGAAATTAGTGTTGAGTAGTAAATGTTTCAAAATCTTATTTTATTTGGGAATGACCTAACTACTCAATAGATTTCCAATACTGAGTTTAACACAACCCTTAGAAGTTCAAGTTATGGCAAACTGGAGAGACTGTTTTAGACAGATATTTCTAAAGCATAATTGTTCTTAATAGAGCTTATCTAAAAACTCATATCTCATTTACATTTTTTTTAAAAGTTTCTTCAGTCGAGCTAGTTTCCTGTTGACAAACTTGTAACAGATACGATAATATTTAACATATTAAACTTAGGTACAGTGAAAATATTCCATTTAATGTTAATTACTCTAAGACATGTCTGTATTAGATAGGTCAACAAACAAACATTAATATCAGGTATTTAATACGGAATATTTCCCAGTTCACATGAACCTGGAATTTATTGTTTAATTTAGAATTATTTGATTTGTAAGCACTTACTTTTCTTTAAGCCAATTAAATAGAGCTCATTTACAAATTGAGGTACTTCCCTGGTAGCTCAGATGGTAAAACATCTGCCTACAATGTGGGAGACCTGGGTTTGATCCCTGGGTCGGGAAGATCCCCTGGAGAAGGAAATGGCAACCCATTCCAGTATTCATGCCTGGAAAATCCCGTGGACTGAGGAGCCTGGTGGGCTACAGTCCATGGGGTCACAAACAGTGGGACATGACTTCACTTTCACTTTCATTTACAAATTAACCTCAAAAATATTACCCAGAGACAAAGACAAACCAAGACATATTTAGACAGACACAGCACAAGATCTAGCTTCATTTTCTAAGCTTAGTCATGAATTA
>SJYC01066067.1:0-11590 GCA_006408675.1 Madoqua kirkii | reverse complement strand
GCCTTACAGATGTCTGCAGCCACCTACAGATACCCAGGCGTTATGAGACTTTACCCTGGGGCCTCCAGAGATGGGAGGACTGGAACTCGGCCCTACCAGAAACCAGACCAGAACAGAATCAGAATTCGAGATCTCTGCCTAGAGGAGGTGATCAGTCTCCAATCCTCAGCTCAGGCTGAGGCCCTTCGACCAGATTCCTATGTCCAGGTCTGGGGGACTAGAAAAAATGGAAAGGATAGGAAGGGTTAAGGAGAGGGGAGAGGAGAGAGGTCAATAAAGTCTCTTGTTTCTTACCAGTCGGGGCACTCTGGCCAGTTGTCTGCATCAGGAGGAGACCAGGGACAAAAAGGTCCCAGTTGCAGCTGCTGGGTCTGGTCCATTGGCAGGCAAGCTGGCCCCTGAGTACCCCGAGTGGTCAGGATGTCAGTTGCCGTGAAGAAGAGTCCCTGCCAGAGTCACCATTTGTTGCAGGAAGGGGGACCCCTGCCAGAGCCTGAAACTGGTCTCTTGTCTAACACTCGGAAATGAACTGTCCGAGGAGACACATGTGCTGGCAAAGCAAGAGATTTTATTGGGAACGGGCACCTGGGTGGAGAGCAGTAGGGTAAGGGAACCCAGGAGAACAGCTCTGCCACATGGCAGTCTTGGGTTTTATGGTGATGGGATCAGTTTCCAGGTTGTCTTTAGCCAATCATTCAGAGAGTCCTTCCTGGTGGTGCACTCATTGTTCAGCCAAGATGAATGCCAGAGAGGATTCTGGGAGGTGGTTGGATATGTGATGTCTCCTTTTGACCTTTCCTGAACTCTTCTGGTTCAGTTCAGTTCAGTTCAGTTCAGTTCAGTTGCTCAGTCGTGTCCGACTCTTTGTGACCCTGTGAACTGCAGCACGCCAGGCCTCCCTGTCCATCACCAACTCTTGGAGTCCACCCAAACCCATGTCCATTGAGTTGGTGATGGCATCCAGCCATCTCATCCTCTGTTGTTCCCTTCTCCTCCTGCCCTCAATCTTTCCCAGCATCAGGATCTTTTCAAATGAGTCAGCTCCTCACATCAGGTGGCCAATATTGGAGTTTCAGCTTCAACATCAGTCCTGCCAATGGACATTCAGGACTGATTTCCTTTAGCATGGACTGGTTGGATCTCTTTGCAGTCCAAGGGACTCTCAAGAGTCTTCTCCAACACCACAGTTCAAAAGCATCAATTCTTTGGCGCTCAGCTTTCTTTATAGTCCAACACTCACATCCATACATGACCACTGGAAAAACCATAGTCTTGACTAGATGGACCTTTGTTGGCAAAGTAATGTCTCTGCTTTTCAACATGCTGCTGGGTTGGTCATAACTTTACCTCCAAGGAGTAAGTGTCTTTTAATTTCATGGTTGGTGGAGGCTTATTAGTTCTGAGTTCCTTACAGGGACCTCTTGTCAAGTTATGCAAATGGTTACTATGGTGCCTGGCCAGGGTGGACAGTTTCAATTAGTGTGCTTCCCCTAACAGAACCTATCTTTTCCTAAGCTAGAGACAGACATTCAGTGTCTTCCAAGATCTGTACCTGCCATTCTTCTCTGCCTACTATGCTGATCTTTAAAAGATGAAAGTCTGTTGTGTTGTAAGTTGGCTGAAACTCTCCACACTCCCTGTGAGGACATGGACTTGGGGATGACCAGAATCAACAGTGACAAGTCTGTGTGCCTTACCTGTGTGGATTATTTCTTTGGCCAACAGTGTTGGTTGTGTTCCTGGCTCTATCTTCCTTCTTTTCCTTAGCAACAGACTGTATTTGGGACAGCCAAGTACCAAGCTAAATGATTGCATTTCCAAACTTCCTTTGCATTATGGATGGCTAATCAATGAGATGTGTGAGGAAAGACATTGCATGGCATTTCCTGGAAAGCTCTTAAAGGGCCCTGATTCAGCTGGGAGGAACTCCTTTTAGCCTCCTAATAATAAAATTTCCAAATGTCTAAACCACTGTAGTCAGGTCACATTGCAACACCAGAAGCAATTCCTAACTAGTAAAATTACTTTAAGGATTGAAAAGAGCAGGCTCCAGTCATTCAAAGAGTATTTCAATTCTTGTTTGTATCCTGAGGCAAATCCTTAAAGCATGTTTCTGTGATACAATAGGGTAAATTCTGGTATTGATAACCTGAAACATGAGTTAGAAGGGCCCCAGGGTGTGTATTTTATAAGTTCCCATGGGAGAGGAATAGAAATTATTGCCAAGGTGGAACCTGGGTTTTGTGGTACCAGCTTTTTGGTTTTTTACCCAGTCTTCCAGTAACTAAACAAAGTAATAATAACTCTTGTTATAAATGCAGTTTATCTAGTAAATTAATTGGTTTATAATTACCATGGCTGTGTTACAAAACACCTGTGAGGGAAAGCAAAATGGAGAGGTAGTTAAGAGCTAGCTTTGGAAATCCCAGCTCAATCACTCACCAACTATAGGAACTTGGATTAGGCACTCAAAAAAATCTTTAGTTACCTCATCTAAAGTGGAAGTGATGATAGCAACCAACACAGAATGGTGTTGTAAAGATTAAATGAGGTAATAGATGTTCAGTATTTAGCCTTGAACTTCAAACATATTGACCAATTAATGTTAGTTAGCTATTATTATTTTATGGCCCCAGAAACCAATGTTTAATTATAATTAGGTTCTGCTACAAGTGACAGAAAGCTCTTGAATAACATTAGCTTAGACAAGTTAAAATTTCATTCTCTCCAATGTAGAAGCCTGCAGTTTTGTTATCTATGCCTGTTATTTTGTTATCTATGCCTTATCTATGAACTTCTTCTTCCAATTTAAATATTATCTCTACTATGCACGTATCTTCACTTAGCCAAACCCTAATTTCTTCATAGTGTATATTTAGTAATTTAATAAATTTCTACTATAAAGAACAGTATCCAAGTATGTAAGTGATTAACATGGTATGATTAGAGGTGGTGAGGGATTAGAAATCTATATATGGCATCACCACAATTGAGGTGAGAGGTGAAACTTCTGGAGTTTGAAACCAGATATGATCAAGTTTTTCAGGAAAGAAACTCTTTACAGAAAAAAGCAGAGAGTTGATTATTACTTGAAGAAATCATTGTTAGGGGGTAGGAGGATGGATAAGAAGAAACAAGAAAAACAGTAAAAGAATGGAAAGCAAATACCTAACAGAAGCAGAAGATATTTAGAAGAGGTGGCACGACTACACAGAACTGCACAAAAAAGATATTTACAACCCAGATAATCACGATGGTGTGATCACTCACACTCACCTAGAGCCAGACATCCTGGAATGTGAAGTCAAGTGGGCCCTTAGGAAGTATCACTATGAACAAAGCTAGTGGAGGTGATGAAATTCCAGTTGAGCTCAATGGACATGGGATCATCTTCAAATTTTAGAAGATGATGCTGTGAAAGTGCTGCACTCAATGTGCCAGCAAATTTGGAAAATTCAGCAGTGGCCACAGGACTGGAAAAGATCAGTTTTCATTCCAATCTCAAAGAAAGGCAATGCCAAAGAATGCTCAAACTACCACACAATTGCACTCATCTCACACGCTAGTAAAGTAGCTCAAAATTCTCCAAGCCAGGCTTCAGCAATACGTGAACTATAAACTTCCAGATGTTCAAACTGGTTTTAGAAAAGGCAAAAGAACCAGAGATCAAATTGCCAACATCTGCTGGATCATCGAAAAAGCAAGAGAGTTTCAGGAAAACATCTATTTCTTCTTTATTGACTATGCCAAAGCCTTTGACTGTGTGGATCACAATAAACTGTGGAAAATTCTGAAAAAGATGGAATATCAGACCACCTGACTTGCCTCTTGAGAAACCTGTATGCAGGCCAGGAAGCAACAGTTAGAACTGGATATGGAACAACAGATTGGTTCCAAATAGGAAAAGGAGTACGTCAAGGCTGTATATTGTCACTCTGCTTATTTAACTTCTATGCAGAGTACATCATGAGAAATCCTGGGCTGGAAGAAGCGCAAGATGGAATCAGATTGCTGGAAGAAATATCAATAACCTCAGATATGTAGATCACACCACCTTTCCGGCAGAAAGTGAAGAAGAACTAAAAAGCCTCTTGATGAACGTGAAGGCTCCGAAATCACTGCAGATGGTGATTGCAGCCATGATATTGAAAGATGCTTACTCCTTGGAAGGAAAGTTATGACCAACCTAGATAACATATTCAAAAGCAGAGACATGACTTTGTCAACAAAGGTCTGTCTAGTCAAAGGTATGGTTTTTCCAGTGGTCACGTATGGATGTGAGAGTTGGACTATAAAGAGAACTGAGCACCAAAGAATTGATGCTTTTGAACTGTGGTGTTGGAGAAGACTCTTGAGAGTCCCTTGGACTTCAAGGAGATCCAACCAGTCCATCCTAAAGGAGATCAGTCCTGCGTGTTCACTGGAAGGACTGATGTTGAAGCTGAAACTCCAATACTTTGCCCATCTGATGTGAAGAGCTGACTCATTTGAGAAGACCCTGATGATGGGAAAGATTGAGGGCAGGAGGAAGACCCTGATGATGGGAAAGATTGAGGGCAGGAGGAGAGGAGGACGACAGAAGATGAGATGGTTGGATGGCATCACAGACTCAATGGACATGGGTTTGGGTAGACTCAAACAGTTGGTGATGGACAAGGAGGCCTGGCGTGCTGCAGTCCATGGGGTCACAAAGAGTCGGACATGACTGAGTGTTTGAACTGAACTGAACAAGCCAAATTGTTAATTTCCAGACACATATACATATACATTTTAGGAATACATGTAGATGTGTTGTAGTAGCCATGTGTTCCAGGAAACAGACTCACTCAGAAGGACAATGGAGATAGTGAAGTGCAGTTTATTACACCGGCGGGCCCAAGGCAGAGTCTCCTCTTAGCCAAGGACCCTGACTGACTTTTGTGAAAACCTTATATACATTAAGTATACTGTTCAAGAACACATCTGCACATTCCTTAAATCTAGCCTGGAAAATGTTAAAGGGAGATATAATCAAGTTACAGCCATGATTCATAATCAGAAGAGTCAGTTGATTATACACTGTAGCCTACACCAATGGGCGCCATAAAGATTATAAAGGTGATTGACTACATAGAGGATTGTTACATTCTTTTTGGCGACGGGAAATCTTGGTATGGAATCGTGTTTATCAGTCCAGGAGGCCAGTGGGTATGTGATCTCCATGGCTACCAGGCACATAGTCCAAAGTTCACTGGGAATGTAAGATGGCGTTTCCTTCTTTTTCAAGATGGATTCAGATGCAATAAATCCAAGTATCAAAGAAAGCAAGCAAGAAAGGAAAACCTGAGATTTAGCATGGTAGTCACTGGGGTGAAATGAGGCTGAGAAATCATATGGAGAGATATGTGTTTATTTATAGCAGGTTATGGACATGGCCCTAGCGTTTGGTCTCAGTAAGTGGTAGTTTCACAGGACTTATTACTATTAATAATAGCTCTTTTAGAAACCAGAAAAACCATAAACTCTAACAGATCAGTTATGGAAGAAAGAGCTTCCAAAACAGAAAACGGATTACAGTTTCAACATGAACAAAAAAGATAAAGTCTTAGAAGTAAATTTGACAAGAAATATGCTCTCCTAGCATCTGTGAGATTAGGGTTTGCAAGGAAGCTTTAGAAGTGATGCCATTTCTCTGGTTTCTGCACCCTCATGGAAGAGAACCAGGTTAAACAATTTTCACAGGATCTCTTTCCGCTCTAATATGTCATGTCTATAGAATTTTCCCTGTTCAATGTTTTCAATGAAGTTGACTGTGACATAAGCATTTCCATGATCTTTCACTGCCTTCTGTAAATATCTTTTGAGTAATTGTCTAGAACATGAAAAGCAAAAAGCATTGCTTTTCAAACATGTTAAGAACAGGGAGAAGAGTTGTTTGCCCTCTATCCTTGGATTTCTCTATTTTACTCAGGGAAAATAAAGGTCTAAGTGCCTGGAGTCTGAGATCTTTCCCGATGGACAGTATAATTTGTGATGCTACATACCTTTTGGCTTTATATGAACAACTTCTGAAATTATAATGGAAAGTGGTTGATGTGTAGCAGAGAAAAAAATATATTTAGATCAAAAGAATTATGTTTAATATACTGTTTGGCTGGTTAGGAGCTATTTGACCTACTGTAGGTCAGTTAACTATCAAACAACAGACACCTGGTCTATAAAGTGAGATAATTATACAATCTTTGCAGGGTTGGTATGAAACTGAAAGAAATAATATGATACCACTTTATAAAATGTAAAGTTTGACTGCAAGGAGATCCAACCAGTCCATTCTAAAGGAGATCAGCTCTGGGATTTCTTTGGAAGGAATGATGCTAAAGCTGAAACTCCAGTACTTTGGCCACCTCATGTGAAGAGCTGATTCACTGGAAAAGACTCTGATGCTGGGAGGGATTGGGGACAGGAGGAGAAGGGGAAAACAGAGGATGAGATGGCTGGATGGCATCACGGACTCAATAAACATGAGTCTGAGTGAACTCTGGGAGATGGTGATGGACAGGGAGGCCTGGCGTGCTGCGATTCATGGGGTCGCCAAGAGTCGGACAGGACTGAGCGACTGAACTGAACTGATACTCTGAAATCTGTTTTGCTGGTAGATTATAAAATGTCTGTTTTTAAGTGTTGGGAAAGCTGGATAGTTACATATAATCAATGAAATTAGAACATTCCTTCACTCCCTACACAAAAATATACACAAAATAGCTTAAAGACTTAAACAAAAGACATGACGTCACAAAACTCCTTGAAGAGAGCATAGACAAAACATTCTTAGCCATAAATTGTAGCAATATTTCCTTATATTAGTCTACCAAGGCAAAAGAAATACAAACAAAAATAAACAAATGGGACCTAATCAAACTTAAAAGCTTTTGCACAGCAAAGGAAGCCACCAACAGAAATGAAAAGACAAGCCTATAGAAAGAGAGAAAATATTTGCAAACAATGCGATCAACAGGGATTAATTTTTAAACTATACCAACAGCTCATAAAACTCAATAACAACTCACCCAATCAAAAATGAGCAAACCTAAATAGACATTTCTTCAAAGAAGACATACAGATGGGCTAAAAGGTATGTGAAAAAGATGCTCAACATCACTAATTATTAGAGAAATGCAAATCAAAACCACAAAGGGGTATCACCGCATACCAGTCAGAATAGCTACCATCAAAAAGTCTACAAATAAAATAAATGCTAAAGTGGAAATAGAAAAAAGAGAACTTTCATATTTATATAGGAATATAAAATATTCCTATATTTGATGGGAATGCAAATTAATACAGTACTATGGCAAATAGTGTGGAGGTTTCTTAAACAAAAATGGAGCTATATTACAATCCAGCAATCTCAGTTCAGTTCAGTTCAGTTCAGTCACTCAGTCGTGTCCGACTCTTTGTGACCCCATGAATGGCAGCACTCCAGGCCTCCCTGTCCATCACCAACATCCCACTATCTTATCCTCTGTCGTCCCCTTCTCCTCCTCCCCTCAATCTTTCCCAGCATCAGAGTCTTTTCCAGTGAGTCACCTCTTTGCATCAGGCGGCCAAAGTACTGGAGTTTCAGCTTCAGCATCATTCCTTCCAGGAATGATCTCCTTTAGGATGGACTCGTTGGATCTCCTTGCAGTCCAAGGGACTCTCAAGAGTCTTTTCCAACACCACAGTTCAAAAGCAATAATTCTTCTGTGCTCAGCTTTCTTTATAGTCCAACTCTCACATCCACACATGACCACTGGAAAAACCATAATTGACTAGACGGACCTTTGTTGGCAAAGGAATGTCTCTGCTTTTTAATATGCGTCCTGAGCATATATCCAAAAGAGACAAAAGTCTTAATTTGAAAAAGATACATGCATCCCAATGTTCATAGCAGCACTAAATAGGCCAAGACATGGAAGCAACCCAAGTGCCCATCATTAGATGGTTGTTTTAAGACTGATATATATGTATTTGTATATGTATATGTATATTTACAGTGGAATATTACTTAGCCATAAAAAGAAGGAAATAGTGCCATTTGCAGCACCCTGGATGGACCTAAAGAATATCATACTAAGTGAAGTAAATCAGACAGAGAAAAACAAATATTCTATGAAATCATTTATATATGGAATATAAAAAATAACACAAATGAATTTATTTATAAAACAAACAGAGACTCACAGACATGGAAAACAAACTTAAGGTTATCAAAGGGGAAAGGGAGGGTGAAATTTTGTGCCTTTAAATTAGGAGTATGGAATTGACAGATACAAACTCCTATACACAAATAGATCAGCAACAGTATTTACTATATAACACAGGGAACAATATTCATTATCTTGCAATAACCTATAATGGAAAATAATCTGAAAAAATATATGTAATTGAATCACTTTGCTGTATACCTGAAACTAACATCATATTGTAAATCAACTATACTTCAATAAAAAGGTCTGCTGTTAAGACTTCCTAGATATGCATTTCTTACTTAAATAAGATGGTATGTGTATGCAGTCAATGCTGAGCTTCCCCAGTGGCTCAGTGGTAAAGAATCCACCTGCCATTGCAGGAGATGCAGATTGGATCCCTGGGTCAGGAAGATACCCTGGAGAAGGAAATGGCAACTCGTTCCAGTATTCTTGCCTGGGAAGTCCTGTGGACAGAGGAGCCTGGTGGGCTACAATCCATGGGGTCGCAGAGTCAGACACAACTTAGCTACCAAACTACAATACAGTCAATGTCAGCTTGTCTCTATAGATCCAGAACTGGGTGTTCTGGATTCCAGATTTTCAGACTAAGTCTTAGATTCTTTCTCTCTTTCTTTCTCTCTGCTATTAACTAGAGGAGTTTATGAATTAAAATGTCTCTTCTGAATTGTCTTCCAAGATATTTGAAAAAAGATTGCTGCTTATTTGCAAAGTAATTGCAAAACAGAAAGCCTACTTTTCAATAAAGAATCCTCATCTGCCTCGATTTTGCAGTGGGGTCAGGACTACAGGGATTAGTTCCATCATCATTGCTTGGCATGTTTTCAAACTCAAATGACTCTGGGCATCAAGACCAGGCAGGTAATAACTGACAACCCCCAAGGTGAAACTATTTAACCTTCTTAACTGAAAAACAAAATATACCAGCATAAACTCAATGATAAATGTTAACTGGCACTTTGGTTGGTTGGGAAAAAAGAATATGAGAGGTGGTATAAAATGAACTCTAAATGCTTGTTTAAAGCCAGTCTGATTCTTTAGGAAGGATTGTATATCTTGATTTTTATGATATATTTCACAGTTTTAAATTTTAAAAATCACTGTGCTGACCAATAATGTTTGGTGGGGTGGGGGTGGAAATGTTCTGTGCTGGATTCCAGTGGCCAGTTAATGATTGCTCAGGTTAGAGAAATATGATATTTGGGGCCCACAGTAGTAGATATAATGGTCATCTAAGTTAAATTCACCCATTTAGTTCGCTGAATCCTAGAATGTTGACATTCACTCTTGCCATCTCCTGTTTGACCACTTCCAATTTGCCTTGATTCATGCAATTGACATTCCAGGTTCCTATGCAATATTGCTCTTTATAGCATTGGACCTTGCTTCTATCACCAGTCACATCCACAGCTGGGTATTGTTTTTGCTTTGGCTCCATCCCTTCATTCTTTCTGGAGTTATTTCTCCACTGATCTCCAGTAGCATATTGGGCACCTAATGACCTGAGTTTCTCTTTTGGTATCCTATCATTTTGCCTTTTCATACTATTCATGGGGTTCTCAAGGCAAGAATACTGAAGTGGTATGCCATTCCCTTCTCCAGTGGACCACATTCTGTCAGACCTCTCCACCATGACCCTCCCGTCTTGGGTGGCCTCATGGGCATGGCTTAGTTTCATTGAGTTAGACAAGGCTGTGGTCCTAGTGTGATTAGAATGACTAGTTTTCTGTGAGTGTGGTTTCAGTGTGTCTGCCCTCTGATGCCCTGTTGCAACACCTACCGTATTACTTGGGTTTCTCTTACCTTGGAGGTAGGGTATCTCTTCATGGCTGCTCCAGCAAAGCACAGCCGCTGCTCTTTACCTTGGATGAGGGGTTTCTCCTCACTGCCGCCCCTCCTGACCTTCAACGTGGAATAGCTCCTCTAGGCCTTGAGCGCCAATGCAGCCACCGCTCCTTGGACGTGGGGTTGCTCCTCCTGGCTGCCACCCCTGGCCTCGGGTAGCTTCTCTCGGCCATTCCTGCGTCGTCACAGCCTGGCATTCTCAGCCGCTGCTCCCTGACCTCGGACGTGGAGTAACTCCTCTTGGCGGCTGCCCCTCAGGCATGGGGTCCTCCTGGCTTCTGCCCCTGACCTCGGACATGGGGTAGTTCGTCTCAGCCGTGCTAAGTGCGCCAGTCGCAGCCGCCTGCTCTAAGAACTTTAGGTATCTCACAGAAGAAATGGAGTAGCCATCACGGTCAACAAAAGAGTCTAAAATGCAGTACTTGGATGCAATCTCAAAAATGACAGAATGATCTCTGTTCATTTCCAAGGCAAACTATTCAATATCACAGTTATCCAAGTCTATGCCCCAACCAGTAATGCTGAAGAAGCTGAAGTTGAACGGTTCTATGAAGACCTACAAGACCTTTCAGAACTAACACCCCCAAAAGATGTCCTTTCCATTATAGGGGACTGGAATGCAAAAGGAGGATGTCAAGAAACACCTGGAGTAACAGGCAAGTTTGGCCTTGGAATGTGGAATGAAGCAGGGCAAAGACTAATAGAGTTTTGCCAAGAAAATGCACTGGTCATAGCAAACACCCTCTTCCAACAACACAAGAGAACACTCTACACATGGACATCACCAGATAGTCAACAACAAAATCAGATTGATTATATTCTTTGCAGCCAAAGATAGAGAGGCTTTATACAGTCAACAAAAGCAAGACCAGGAGCTGACTGTGGCTCGGATCATGAACTCTTTATTGCCAAATTGAGACTGAAATTGAAGAAAGTAGGGAAAACCGCTAGACTATTCAGGTATGACCTAAATCAAATCTCTTATGATTATACAGCAGAAGTGAGAAATAGATTTAAGGGACTAGATCTGATAGATAGAGTGCCTGATGAACTATAGACTGAGGTTCATGACATTGTATAGGAGATAGGGATCAAGACCATCCCCATGGAAAAGAAAGGCAAAAAAGCAAAATGGCTGTCTGGGGAGGCCTTACAAATAGCTGTGAGAAGAAGAGAAGCAAAAAGCAAAGTAGAAAAGGGAAGATGTAGGCATCTGAATGCAGAGTTCCAAAGAATAGCAAGAAGAGATAAGAAAGCCTTCCTCAGTGATCAAAGCAAAGAAATAGAAGAAAACAACAGAATGGGAAAAACTAGAGATCTCTTCAAGAAAATTAGAGATACCAAGGGAACATTTCATGCAAAGATGGGCTCGATAAAGGACAGAAATGGCATGGACCTAACAGAAGCAGAAGATATTAAGAAGAGGTGGCAAGAATAAACAGAACTATACAAAAAAGATCTTTACCACCCAGATAATCATGATGGTGTGATCACTAATCTAGAGACAGACATCTTGG
>SJYC01066066.1:0-15402 GCA_006408675.1 Madoqua kirkii | reverse complement strand
TCGAACCCACATCTCCTGCGGCTCCCACATTGTAGGTGGATTCTTTACCACTGAGCCACTGAGGAAGCCCCATAAATGTATATGTGTGTGTGTGTATATATATATATATATATTTCTACCTTTTCAGATTCTTTTTCATCTTTATTTTTTATTTTTTTAAGTTTGAAAATATAACATATTTTCTGGAGACTTGGAAAATATAGAACCAAAGCTACATATAGTTCTACTATATATTACAATTGTTTATTTTAGTGGAGAAAAAATAAGATTTTCAGTTGAAGTTTCAATATCAAGCTCTCAGAAATTAATAGGATGAATGTACAGAGAAGTAGAAGACAATAGACCTGAAAAGCATTATGAACCAATTCGATATAATTAAAATTTCTAATTCTTTTCCCATATAGGCCAGTATAGAGTACAGCAGGTCTTTATTAATCTGCCTGTAATGGGAGAGACCTGGGTTTGATCCCTGGGTTGGAAAGATCCCCTGGAGGAAGGCATGGCAACCCACTCCAGTATTCTTGCCTGGAGAATCCCCATGGACAGAAGAGCCTGGTGGACTGCAGTCCACGGGTTCACAAAAAGTCAGATGTGACTGAGCGACTAAGCACAGCATAGTATGCATATCCATATACTTCATGGCAAATAAAATGGGAAAAAGTGGAAGTAGTGACAGTTTTTATTTTGTTTGGTTCCAAAACCACTGCAGATGGTGACTGCAGCCATGAAATTATAAGACGCTCTTTTGGATGGAAAAGAGCTATCTATAAACTATCTATAAACCTAGATAGCATATTAAAAAGTAAAGACATCACTTTGCTAACAAAGGTCCATATAATCAAGCTATGGTTTTTCCAGTAGTCATGTATGAATGTGACAGCTGGACCATAACAAATGCTGAGTGCCAAAGAATTGATGCTTTCAAATTGTGGTGCTGGAAAAGACTTGAGAGTCCCTTGGACTTCAAGGAGATCAAACTAGTCAATCCTAAAGGAAATCAGCCATGAATATTCACTGGAAGGACTGATGCTGAAACTGAAACTGCAGTACTTCAGCCACTTGATGCAAAGAGCTGACTCGCTGGGAAAGACCCTGATGCTGGGAAAGACTGAAGGCAGAAAGAGAAGAGGGTGATAGAGAATAAGATGGTTGGATGACATCACCGAATTAATGGACATAAATTTGAGCAAACTCTGGGACTTGCCTGTAGCTCAGTTGGTAAAGAATCTGCCTGTAATGCAGGAGACCTGGGTTCGATCCCTGGGTTGGGAAGATCCTCAGGAGAAGGGAATGACAACCTACTCCAATATTCTTGCCTGGAGAATTATGTAAACAGAGGAACCTGGTGGGCTACAGTTTGTGGGTTCACAAAGAGTCAGAGCAACTAACACTCAACTCAACTCACTCCACGAGATAGTGGAGGATGGTCCAAGGAGTCACAAAGAGTCAGACATGACTTAGCAACTGAACAATAACAAAGTATGTATATATCAGTCCCAGCCTCCCAATTTACCCCTCCCCTCCTTATTCCCTGGTAAGCATATATTTTTCTTCTACATCTGTGACTCTATTTTTTTTTTCAGAAACAAGTTCATTTGTACTCCTTTTAAAAAGATCCCTTATATAAGAGATGTTATATGTTATTTGTCTTTCTGTGCCTGACTCACTTCACTCAGTGTGACAGTTTCTACATTCATCCATATTGCTGCAAATGGCATTTTTTTGTTCTTTTATACGGCTAAGTAACAGACTGTTGTATATCTGTACCCCCACAGATCAGAAACACAGCTAAGAAGTGGGTATGTGTTTCTTAAACATCAGTTGAACTGAAGAGTCTTCTAAGGTCTCACTCACAGAGATTCTGATACCTTGATCTATCAAGGATAAATCCTAGATATACAGTTTTATACAATCTCAGGATGATTTTGTTGAAGAATGATCCCATATGACACTTTGAAAAATGCTTCCTTAAGGAAGTGGTTGTTCTACCGTTTTTCTCTGTTGGAAAGGGCCCGTGGACTATTTAGTTTACACAGATTTCCATAAACAAATGTGCTCACTCAGCCTAGGCTGGTCACAGAAAAGACTACTGTTTTGCACAGTGCTCCTTCCTCCCTGTTGATGGGTGGGAGTACAGGTGGGGCTCTGACAACTGGCCTCCTTACACCCACAGCTCCAAATGCTCTAGCACAGAGCAGGGTGCATTATTGGATAGTTTTTCTTTTATTGCTATTTCATTTTAGAAGTTCACTGTTACATCATTGCAAGATTTTAAAATCTTCAGTTACAGGACAGTATGTCAAGTGGCTTTCTTGCTTTCCTGGATTCTGCCAAGAATTCATGTAGGACCTGAAGCCTTCCCAGAATCTTAACTAACACAAGGCACTGGAGATGCAGAAAGCAGAGACCTTCAGTCATGGTTCTAGTTATTTCTAGAAAAAGCCAGTTCTGTCTGCTGCTATTTCCCAGGAGGAAATTTCTCTTTTCATTAAACTGGTGCTATCTTTTCTTTATTTCAGACTGAAAGTAACATTTGTATAAAGCAGCAAATGATTTTTTTTTATTGTAAACAGAGATGCAGTTTAAATCTGCCAAGAGCTGTAGTAACAAGTATGCCAACATAATATAACTCTAGAGCAATTTACTTTGTAAATATTCATTTGGGAAATTCTATACCATCTTTATTGCCAATGACGAAGAAATATTGCCAGAATTAAAAGATCCATGAATCACTAATTCTTATCTTTGTCTAGCAGAGTAATAAGGGGGAATGGGTATTCTGATTATTAAGTATAACTTTCTTAAAAAGAATCTATGACAAAAGATTGCCCAACACTCCATCCTGTAATCACTGGCCAAATCACTGATGTTGAATCTTTCATTAGAAATGGACCACTTTGACATGGAAATTCACAGGTCTTCTTCCTATGTGCCTATGCCAGAACATAGGAACTATGCTAGAAAATTTCCTATGCCAGAAATTTCCATAGTAATGGTAACCCAATTCCAACAACCTAGAAGGAAGATTTTATTCCTCATTCTACAGGTAAGGGTGTTAAGGCTCCATAAGGCCAAGTAAGTTTTTCAGAATCACAAAAAGTGGAGAGCAAGCAGTCCTCAAGTTTGTTTGATTCCTCACTTAATGATTCCTATAGCCATGCTCTGTCAGAAAGGTTGCCGATGGTACTTTGCAGAAGACTTTTCACCTGAGATTCTGGTGTTGTAATTAACCAGAGCCAACAAGATGTTTATGGTGGATAACTCACAGAGTGGATGGAAAGTTACACAGCTAGGTGGGACCACAGAACCAAGCCAGGACCTCAAATATTCCCCAGCTATCTAGACAGCAGGGGCTTTAGAACGAAAAGCTTCAAAAGTTGCTGTTGTCATCATCTTAATTCAGGTTGCTCATAATTCAAAGTCTCAAGAGACAGATTCCTACTGGTCCAGCTGGAATTGCCTGCTCCTTGGCTAGCGGAAGACAGAGATCCTGATTACAGTAGTACCAAGCCTGCTTATCCCTGGGAGAAGTAATTCCCTCCAAAAGAAGGGTGCTCTTAGGAAGAGCAAATAGGTGCTAAGATGCCACTTCACCCACAAAGTTAACAAAAGTCCATATACAGTGGTCCTTCAGTGCATTAACCTCACATATTACCAAAAATAAACCTTAATTTCTTTTAGTAATCTATTATGCAGATTTCATACATGGATTTTCTCAGGTCTGCCATAAAATTTCTTTTAATATTGAGCCATTACCACTGACTCATAAAATCTCTACCAGTAATTCTTACATAATTACTTTATCCAAAAACAGTACTTTAGTTGATGTAAATGACCACTTTTGAGATTCCAAGAGTGTCTATTCAGAATGTGACAAGCTATGCCTCTAATTCACAGTCTTTGTGGTTTGCAGAATGTAATGATGTCATCCCACCTTTGCATGTTCCCATCATGTTTCTTGTCTTTGGCACATCCCAGTCAACTGGAACAGATTGAGGTGACCCAGTGACAGTCAAGCAACATAGAGCCCACCCCCCACCCCCGGGAACTGGCAAAGAAAGCATTCTGACCCAAATGTATGGGAAAAGGCTTTAGCTTCCAAATGAAACTGGTGGAGCATCATGAGAGAAATCTAAGAGGAGGACGTACCCTGCCTCTGTAGGTAGATTGAGAGTCAATTTCAGAAAAATTTGTCAAATGTAATAAAGTCAAAACCTCTTAGCTGTAGTTTAGGGGCAAAACTTCAAGTACCACTCACTCATCCTCTAAATGCCTCATCAGTCTATGAGAAAGGTTCCACAAATACATGCTTGATTGGTGGAAACTTTCCAGACTACCTCCTACTTGACTTACTAATTACTTTAATTTGATACCTTGGCTTCCTTCACTTGAGCTGTCCTGTTCTGTAACGAGCTCCTGGTTTTGACTTTGATCATATGCCTGCACTCTATTCTCTGGCTCCCAGGTCACTGTGGCCCTGGACTGGTTGCCAAGCACACTGTGCCCTGGAGCTTGGCTGGGGTTTCCTTCAGCTGGAGGAAAATAAGATGAGAAATTTCAGAGATGTTGGATTATTGGCTGTTCACCCTCAGGGCTAATCCTAGGATGGGAGCTGTGTAGGGAGGAAGGAGGCAGAGGTTTGAAACTGGCCAAGTCTTGACACTTGAGAATGAATAGCCCCAAACTTACTTACTAGACTGTGCTGTTGGGTTTTTCCTTAAACCTGATGGATTCTATTATTTGATCTTCTTTCACTTTACTGGATCTACTGTATCTTTTCTGAGGTGTGGCAATCACCATTTACATAGTAATTGAGATATAAATTTAGAGAAGGAAATGGCAACCCACTCTAGTATCCTCGCCTGGAAAAGCCCGTTGACAGAGGAGCCTGGTGAGCTGCAGTCCATGGGGTCGCAAAGAGTCGGGCATGACTGAGTGACTCTCACACTGAGATACAAATCAGCCATGTTTATGATCAAGGCTAAGATGAAGGTTTTGCTGGGAATTTTTCCACAAAACTTATGGGCTTGTTTATTCTCAATAATAATAGCAGAATATTTGGTTGCTTTGGAGAAAGGGAATATATTAGATATAACGTTTCCTAATAGGAATCCCTATTCTCAAGAAATTATTTGGCAAGAAAATTTGATTGTACTTCACTAAAGATATTTTTTCCCATCTCTTTTTATTATTTATTTATTTGGCTGAGCTAGGTCTTAGTTGAGGCATGTAATATCTTTGATCTTCATTGTGGCATGAAGACTCTTTCGTTTTGGTATGTGAACACTCAGATGCAGTATGTGGAATCTAGCTCCCCAGCCAGGGATGAAACCTGGGCCCCCTGCATAGAGAGTGTAGTCTTAGCCACTGGGCCACAAGGAAAGCCCCTCTGGTCTCTTTTCTAGCCTTTCAAAAACTTCTGAAAAGTTCTGGCAATGCATTTGACAATTCACTCTTACAGGGGACTGCACAGTGGTGCCCAAGTCTTCTACTGAGTCAGCAGGTGTGATGTTTTTTGCCATTACTATGTTTTTATTTCAACGATCATATATTTTTTACATTGAATATTTTTAAGTTATAATTGCCTGTTTCTGCTTTATGTTTCCAACATTTTAGCTTATCTTTATATTTATTTAAAATTATACTTATTTAAAATTCCCATTCTGTCTGTCTCAATGTTCTGCTTTCTCTTGAATAGGATGTTCTGCTTATTTCCTGTCTGTTGCATTGCTTTGTTCTTCATATGTCACATAATTTCACATTGTAAATTCATTTTTTTGCCTTAAGACAACAACAGTTCCATAGTAATACTGTGATTTTTTTTTTTTTTTTTACTGTAAAACACTTAGAATAGTTACTGTTGAAAAAAGCACTCAGTGTTTGCTAGCTGTGGTGTATTCTCTTTCAATGACTGCATCATGGTTAACTCAAAGCAGCAGCTTAAGACAACATCCATTTATTACCCCTTAGTTCTGTAAGTCACAAGTCTGGATGGAAGTCTCAACTGAGTTCTGTTGCTGAAGGAATCAAAGGCCAAGATCAAAGTGTTGTTTGGGCTCAGCCCTTTTATTTGGAAGTTCTAGGAGAGAATCTGTTTCTGGGCTCATTGAGGTTGCTGGCTGAATTTGGTTTCTTTCTGGACTGAATTACCTTTTTTTTTTTTTTTTTTTGGCCTGTTGTCATCCTGATTGCGCTCAGCTTCTAGAGGCCTCCCTCACTTACTCACTAGTTCTTTCATCCCAGAGCCTGCAATGGCACATCAAATCCTTCTCATGTTCACAACCTTTCTGACTTCTGCTTTAGGGCATGTGTGATTAGATTATTTGTCACTGTTCAGTCCCTAAGTCATGTCTGACTCTTTGCAAACCAGTGGATTGCAGCAAGCCAAGCTCCTCTGTTCTTCAGTATCTCCCAGAGTTTGCTCAAGTTCATGTCCACTGAGTCTGTGATGCTATATAACAGATACAATCCTCTGTTGTCCCCGTCTCCTCCCTCCTTAAATCTTTCCAGCATCAGGGGCTTTTCCACTGAGTCAGCTCTTCTCATCAGGTGGCCAAAGTATTGGAGTTTCAGCTTCAGCATCAGTCCTTCCAGTGAACATCGAGGACTGATCTCCTTTAGGATGGCTTGACTGGATCTCCTTGTAGTCCAAAGGAATCTCAAGAGTCTTCTCCAACACCACAGTTCAAAAGCATCATCGGCACCCAGCTTTCTTTATAGTCCAACTCTCACATTCATACATGACCACTGGGAAAACCATAGCCCTGACCAGACGGACCTTTGTTGGCAAATTAATGTCTCTGCTTTTAATATGCTGTCTAGGTTGGTCATAGCTTTTCTTCCAAGGAGTGTCTTTTAATTTCATGGCTACAGTCACAATCTGCAGGGATTTTGGAGCCCAAGAAAATAAAGTCTCTCACTGTTTCCAGTGTTTCCCCATCTATTTCCCATGAAGTGATGGGACCAGATGCCATGATCTTAGTTTTTTGATGACGAGTTTTAAGTCAGCTTTTTCACTCTCATCTTTCATTTTCATCAAAAGGATCTTCAGTTCCTGTTCACCTTCTGCCATAACTGTGGTGTCATCTGCATATTTGAGGTTATTGATATTTCTCCCAGCAATCTTGATTCCAGCTTGCACTTCTTCCAGCCCAGGATTTCTGATGATGTACTCTGCATATAAGTTAAATAAGCAGGGTGACAATATACAGCCTTGACGTACTCCTTTTCCTATTTGGAACCAGTCTGTTGTTCCATGTCCAGTTCTAACTGTTGCTTCCTGACCTGCATACAGATTTCTCAACAGGCAGGTCAGGGGGTCTGGTATTCCCATCTCTTGAAGAATTTTTCACAGTTTATTGTGATCCACACAGTCAAAGGCTTTGGCATAGTCAATAAAGCAGAAATAGATGTTTTTCTGGGACTCTCTTGCTTTTTCGATGATCCAGCAGATGTTGGCAATTTGATCTCTGGTTCCTCTGCCTTTTCTAAAACCAGCTTGGACATCTGGAAGTTTACGGTTCATGTATTGGTGAAGCCTGGCTTGGAGAATTTTGAGCATTACTTTACTAACATGTGAGATGAGTGCAATTGTGTGGTGGTTTGAGCATTCTTTGGCGTTGCCTTTCTTTGGGATTGGAATGAAAGCTGACCTTTTCCCGTCCTGTGGCCACTGCTGAGTTTTCCAAATTTGCTGGCATATTGAGTGCAGCACTTTCACAGCATCATCTTCTAGGATTTGAAATAACTCAACTGGAATTCCATCACCTCTACTAGCTTTGTTCATAGTGATGCTTCATAAGGCCCACTTACTTCCCATTCCAGGATCTGGCTCTAAGTGAATGCTCACACCATCGTGATTTCTGGGTCATGACGCTCTTTTTTGTATAGTTCTTTTGTGTATTCTTGCCACCTCTTAATATCTTCTGCTTCTGTTAGATCCAGACCATTTCTGTCCTTTTTGAGCCCATCTTTGCATGAAATGTTCCCTTGGTATCTCTAATTTTCTTGAAGGATCTCTAGTCTTTCCCACTCTATTGTTTTCCTCTATTTCTTTGCACTGATCACTGAGGAAGGCTTTCTTATCTCTGTCTGATATTCTTTGGAACTCTGCCTTCAAATGGGTATATCTTTCCTTTTCTCCTCTGCCTTTAGCTTCTCTTCTTTTCACAGCTATTTGTAATAGGTAAAGTTAGCAGTGCTTTATATAGCTTCTAGATAAATAGTTTTTTATTTTAACGAGAACTATACGGAAGAATCTATAGGTTGCAGTGTGAATTAAATTTGAGATGTGGAGTTAACATATTTTCTTTCTTAGGGTCTTGATAATTTGCTAATTAGTAAGTGCTATCTTTTTAGGACCAAATGGAGCAGAGTGGTTGCATTAGTTTGCTAGGGCTTCCATAACAAAATACTACAGGTTGGGTGGTTTAAACAACAACAACCCATTTTCTCTCAGTTCCAGAGGATAGAAGTTCAAGATCAAGGCATTGGCAGGGTTGGATCCTCCTGAGGCTTCTTTCCGTGGCTTGTGGATGGCTGTCTTTTCACTGTGTCTTCACATGGTTTTTCTTCTGTGAGCCAGCAACCCTGAGGTCTCTCTGTATGCCCGTATTTCCTCTTCCTATAAGCACATCTGATATATTGCATTAGAGCCCATCCTAAAGGCCTCATTTTGCTCAGCACCATTTAAGAGTACCTGTCTCTTAATACAGTCACATGCCAAGCTATTGGGGTTAAGTCTTCACCATATGAATTTTAGGGTGGCACAATTCAGTCCACAACAGTGGTTGTTTGTGGGTTTTAGGATCAGTGAGTCCCACGGTCAAAAGTAATGCTTTCAGCACTGTGTCAGAATGGGCCAGTTAGGCTGCTGTGATAAACAAACCCACAAGACACAAAGGTTGACTTTTCACTCACATGAAATGCCTTTTGCTGATTGGCTGGGGTCTCTGCTCTGCCTTGTTCCTACCCCAGGACCCAAGTTGACAGCTGATATCTGTATCTGAAACATCAGTGGCAGGTAGAAAAAGAACCACGGCAAATTTCACACGACTCCTCAAACTTCTGTTCAGAATTGACACATAGCATTTGAGTTTACATTTCACCAGCCACAGCAATTTATGCACCATTCTTAACTTCAAGGAAGGCAAGGTGGCTGGGGAAACAAAATCTGACTAGTGTCCAGAGAAGACAAAACCTGAAAAATTGTGAATAGCCTCAATATCAATGGAATCCACTAACTAGTGAGTGACATCAGGCAAGTTATTTAACTGCTCTAGGCTTCATTTTCCCAAATTAAAAAATGGGACATTAATGTTAATTCCTATCATGTGAGATTCCCATGAAGATTAAATGAGATAATGAAGAAGATACACTTAGCACATCCTTTTGGACTCACTTGGAAAGGCTAAAATGCTTCAGTATTAGGTACTATTATTATTACTATAAATAATATTAGAAATTTCCTCATATAGAATGAGCTATAGAGATCTGGTCAACCCTCTTCTTTAGATAAGAGAACAGAGGACCAGAGTAAATGGATGATTATCAGATGAAATAGAACCAGGTGAGAGAATTCATTACTTCATTACTGTCATCCTCTTATACTGTGATGCCTTTCACAATTACTTAAAAATATATACCACATTTATATACATTTATTTATTTATATGGACTATAATGGCAATTTACAGAGTTTAAGAAAGTTCCAGATCCCTTAATGGACTGGAAGATGAGAAATGCTTTAGACAGAACCTCTTTATGGTTAATGGTTGTGAGATGGGGATAGGAATCCATTGGGAAGAAACCAAATGAGCTGCTGAAAGTGAGAAAGAAATGGAAAGAAAAACTAGCTATCAGATCTGGCAGTGGCATCATTGCTCAAGAACAAGGAATCACCTGAGCTGATGGGTGTATATGAACTGAGTATAGAACAAACTAAGGGAAAAGGAGTTTTACAAAGGTCCACAGCTGCCTTCCTCACATACATGATCCCTTCATGACATATTTCCTGAACTATAATGTCACCAGGGAAGTGGTCTCTCCACTAAGAATAACAAACAAGATATTTTCAGCAGCTCCTTGAGCACAAAGCATTTGCCTTTGAGGGGTCTGCTCCCTGAGGTATCTTGCAACATGCCCAGGAGAGAAGCACTCAACACTTTCATGCTTCTTCCAACCCATAAAAAACACGGACACTGTAATTTAAAAGCGGAGGCTATTGAAAAAATGTTCTGGCATTAAAAACCATAAGGAACAATGCTACAAAACACAGAATTTCTGAGAGCATCAGAACTACCTGGAATAGATTTGACATAGGGATACTCTTGTTTGAAATCAGGCCAAGTGACCTGGGTTATAACTCAGATTCCAACCCTTTTAACTATGTAATCTTGTACAAGTTACTTAATATCCCTAACCTCCTTTCCCCTACCCATCAAACAGGGATAATAATAATACATATATACCTCATGAGGTTACTGTAAAGATTACATAAGGTTGCTATGAAGATTACATGAAGTCCATAATGAAGAACGTAAGCCAAAATCATTATCCTTATCATCATCACACTTTCAGGGTCTCTTCAGAATCAAACTGAACATTTTCAAAACTTTTTTTTTTAAGATAAAATTTATCTTTCCTTTCCCATTCCTTTGTAAATCTGTAGTGAATATAAAGCTTTGTAATTTAATGCTCAATGATTTTGCCAGTTTAATTAACTCTTTCAGCAGCCTAAAATTATGTTGATATTTAGGAGAATATTCCTTACTAAATTTTTTTTTTTGTTCTTAGAAAGCTTGTAGTAAATTCTCTCAGTATAAAGGCAACCTGATTCAATGAAAAGAATACTAAATCTACCATCAAGAAACTTAGATTTTATCCAGAAACACTGTCACTAAACAGCTGGATGGTTTCACACTGGGGCCTTAACACTTACTTTCCTTATTCATAAATTTAGTAACTGTGGGGCAATCACTGGTGAGCAAAGAGGATTCAAGAGAAGACAGTCTCAATTTGAACAACTGCAAAAATAATACCTCTAATCAAAATATGAAAGTCAAAGGAAAAAGTAGTCTTCTGGAAAAAAAATTTATTTGCTTTTAAACATGTTGAGCTTGAGAATCATGGTGAAATATTTGATTAGAAATATCTACAAATCAGTTGGATATCCACAACTGGAATTTGACAGCAAAGTTAAGGCAGAAAATGTCAATGTTAGGACAATTATTTAAACAAATACCTGACATTATTCAAATGGATGATAATGCTGATGGTAAATATGAAGATACAAAAAGAACTAGATGGTTCAAATTGTATTTGGGAAGAAGAGTAGAATCAGAGAGGTCAGAGGGGAACTATGACAGTGTTGTGCCATGGATAAAAATGCACGTCTTTGTGGGCAGGCAGTGATGTGTGAAGCAGTGGGTGAGGAACACGTGAACTTCTGAGTGCCTAAAATGACTAAATACTACTTTTGCTTAAAACAAAAAAGAAAAAAACTTTGGGCCTAATTGGGCACTGAGTAGGCCAGCAGGTTTGAATTCTTGGCATCAAGAGAAGAGAATGTTGAGAGAAATCTGGAAGCAAAATGTCAGTTATAATGGAAAATCTGAAGCATGTGACTTAAGAGTAAAATCTTATTGAATGTAGGTCTTGAGAAATTGTATGTGGCCTTTGACAATTTTGTTCCCCAGTGGAGTCAATTGTTCTGAAGCCATCGTTTTAGGAATGCACAGGTGACTGATGAAGGAGAGAGAAATGGCATGAGTTCAGGAGTAAAGAAGGAAAGACTTGGTATAGCTGGTAGTCAAAAGGCACAAGAAAGATGGTGAAAAGAAACATGCCCTTATGGACGAAGAGACAAGAGGACCCTTTTGAGAAAATGGCTGAGGTCAAATCACAAAGCCCACGTCATCAGGTGGAGCAAAGCTTTGAAATGTTGTTCTAAAACAGTGATTATTCTTTAACTATTACTCATTTGGCAGGATGATCAGCTTAGAAGCAAACTGTTAAAAACAACTTCCCAGCTTCTAGAATTTATCCGTATCATTTTAAAATAAAGATAGCCTCTACCTAGACTAATTTATAAGCCTGTTGCTATTAAAAGGTGTGAAATTGTTTTATTAATTTGAATGCGTGGCCCTTTCCTCCCTAATTTTTCTTTTTGTTCAGCTAGTTTTAACAACCCCTCAGGGAGCCTTGTTTTCCTCAACAGCTGCTCCTGCTGTTGGCACTCAGTGGCTCCTTTCCGACCTTTTGCAGCCAACCTTTATGAGAAGGGGGAGCTAACAGGCTAATTAGACTGGTAGCTTAAAAAAATATAGATCGGGTACACACCCACACCAAAAAGGCTTACATGCACAAAACCAAGCATTTAGGCTTGCCCAACCGTCCCAAACTGCTAACTTCAGACTTTATGTCTCACTTGGAAAATTTGTTTTGTTTTGCTCTGTTTTGCACTTTGGCATACCATAGAGAAGTTTGACATACCTGTGGAATAAAAAGGTCGTCTGGAACAATGAGATCTACACTGGAAAAATTATGTAGGAGATTTGGAGGTTTAACATAACCATTTGTTATTAATGGAAATATGCAAATTGGCAAACTAGCAAAATCTGCTTTAGCTGTTGAAAATTTGAGAATAGCTGTTGCTGCTGCTGGTAAGTCACTTCAGTCGTGTCCGACTCTGTGCAACCCCATAGACGGCAGCCCACCAGGCTCCCTCGTCCCTGGGATTCTCCAGGCAAGAATACTGGAGTGGGTTGCCATTTCGTTAACCAGTGCACGAAAGTGAAAAGTGAAAGTGAAGTCGCTCAGTCGTGCCCGACTTCTCGACCCCATGGACTGCAGCCCACCAGGATCCTCCGTCCATGGGATTTTCCAGGCAAAAGTACTGGAGTGGGGTGCCACTGCCTTCTCCGGAGAATAGCTGCAGAAAAGGTTAACTTTTTGTGCCATATAAAGAAAAAAAAATATGTTTTCTAGTTGACTTGTAAAATAATTGGCTTGTAAAATATGATATTTTCTGGCTGAAAGTTCCCATAGAATTGTCTTCCTGAACCTATCACATCAATGGGGTTGTAGTTGTCAGTGTTACAAGAATAGCCAAAGAGAAGATTCAGTATTTCTAAATTCATCAGTTATCTGCGTCAGAATTACCTAACCTTGTTTTTAAGAAATGCGGATTCCAAGAATCCACCCCAGAGATACTGAATCTCTGTGAGTTTTAAGAATAATTTTAGTAAGCTCCCAGATGATTCATATGAAAACTAAAGTCTGCAGGCTAGGTTTCAAAACATGCAACCACATTTAGATTCACCACTGCTCAGAGTGAAAACTGGCATATCCTTTACAATATGCCAATTTTTTCTTGCAAATTTTCCTGCCAGAATTAAAAAGATGCACATCTTTTGACACAGCAATTCTATTTCTAGGAATTTATCTCAAGGAAAATACAACAAATGTGCAAAGACATATGAAAAAATATTCATTGCAAAATTGACTGTATTAGTAGAAAAGTGGTAATAATTTAAAAACTTATTAAGAGATTTTGATTAAACTATTACACTTATGTAGGATTATTATGTACAATGTTCTAAGCACTTCAAAAGATGTAATTTAATCTTTATAACATATGTAATATAATATAGTATAAAATGTTAATAATGTAATAATATTATTGCCCCCATTTTACAGATGATAAAGCTGAAGTGCAAAGCAGGTAACTATTTGTCTAAGATCACACAGCTAGCACACAGCAGAGCCAACACTATACCAGGCAGCCTGTTTTTAGAGCCGGTGGCTTCACCTGGCACTGTCTGCCTCTCAGCATTCTGTGGCCTTCACATCATGATAATATGGAAGAAAACATTTTACAAAAAAATATGTTTGATGTGGTATTCATGGTGAAAATGAACATTTATACCTGGATTCTGAAATAAAATATTATTATGAAAAAGCAAAGAAAACAACAGGTGTTAGAGTGGGTGCACCAAATTGAAGATAATGACCTTTTGGTGGAATTATGGATGTTTTCTGTTTTTTTCCTTTCATTTGTCTCTGCTTGTTTTCTCTCTCTCTCTCTCTTTTTTTTTTTTCCAGTAATGAACATATACTGTTCTTAAAAAATACAGAAGAGTAATATGTGAATGGGCCTGGCCTGCAAATGCATTATAAAGTTTGTGTTTTTGGAAGAGTGGCCTTTAAGATAAACTGACTATAAACAGAGAGGAGGAAAAATACCCTTTTTTATTCCTACATTCACCTTACTCCATGTGAGTCCACTGTGTTTCTAGCAGATCTGTATTCTCAGGCTTCTTTTTCATGAGCAAGCTAGTATACATGGCTA
Source organism: Madoqua kirkii (assembly GCA_006408675.1). Classification (NCBI taxonomy): domain Eukaryota; kingdom Metazoa; phylum Chordata; class Mammalia; order Artiodactyla; family Bovidae; genus Madoqua; species Madoqua kirkii. The sequence goes on along the minus strand of SJYC01066066.1, from coordinate 1,052 downwards.
CATTTTCTTTTACTACTAATTTTATTTTCCATTTAATCTTTCTTTTTCTCCACCAGAAAGGGATAAGATTTCTCTTTCTAAATAAATAATACTCTTTGCCTCATCTATAAACCTGAATGTTTATCTTTATTTCATTATCTTGGGTCTCTTAAGGATCCAGTCTTATTCAGAACTATCTGAATTATATATGTCAATTAAACAACCAGCTGGGATTCAGTCCAAGGGGAAAAAACTTAAAAGAGCCTCAAAGTGGATGTCACACCAAACTCTAGGCCAAGTTAATGTTCAGTTAACTGAGCAGCATGATTGGAGCATTTCTTGATCTATTTTACTTTAGTGCAAGCAGGTAGATTTAGTGTTCTTTTTATTTTATAAATGTCATCATTATTTTTCAAAAAGAAACTGATAAGGCAAGGTGATATGTTTGCTTTCTGAAGATTTAAATTCTGAATGGTTGTGTGGTTTGCTGGTAAGTTGTATTAATTAACCATATTGTTTTTAAACATGAGACTGTTTTATCAACCCCAAATTTACTGCTAAGGCACAGCAATTTTTTTTTAAATTGAAGCAAATGAAAGCTCAAAATAGATTTGGAATCATTATAATAAAATAAGACAGGCTTTTAAGCAACTACCTGTCACTTCTCTGGAAATTTAAATTAACATGTTTTTGTCTCTCAATAAACATCCAACAGAATCAAAAATTTAAAAATCACGTATTCAATCTGAGCCATAGTTGTTTATCTGCAAGTATAAGGACTTTACCATGTGAAATATTACCAGCTTTTTTTCTTACTTCAAGGAAGCATCCTTTACTTATCTAAAACTAGTACAAAGATAATAACCAAGGCCAAAAAATAATCCTTGGTAGGATTGCCAACATTTTAGCAAAATGTTAATTGCTAACTCATAAACATTAATTCTCTTTTTGAATAAGATTTTTATGAAATTTATTACTATTACGATTACTTTACTACTTTTTTTCCACCATTGTAATTTTGATAATTTCATCTGTTCATGATTTAAGCACTTAAACATTATTTTTAAATGTAG